>VWZD01005151.1:119353-153341 GCA_013396695.1 Sakesphorus luctuosus
CCCGCAGAGCCGCCCGCGCAGGGGGAGCACAGCGCTGCTGCGCCATGGAGGGCGCCCGGCCGGAGGCGCCCGCGCCCGGCCCCGTCTAGGGCGCCCCGCGGGGCTCGTCCCGCCTCCGCCTCCTCCTCCGCTGAGCGGGGCCGCGGCCGCGGACGGGCTCGCCGGGGAGCGGGAGCGGGAGCGGGGCTGCTGCACCACAGGAGGAGCCGGCCCAGGTGAGCAACGCTTTTTGTATTGTGTGGCCAAACTTCGCGAACGCGGGACCGAGACTCGGAGCGGGACCCGGACCCGGGAACGGTTCCAGGGCTCGGAGCGGGGCCGGGGGCGGCCTCGGCATGTGGGGCGAGTGACCCGTTCCGGGCGCTGTGGCCCGGGGAGGCGCGGGCAGGGGCCTCGGGGCGCTCCGGCCGGGGGAGCCGCGGTGCCGGCGGCGCCGGTGGCCGCGCGGGGCCCCCGCGGGCTCAGGGGTGGGCGCAGCGGGNACGGCCGAGCGAGCTTGGACAGTGACAGTGAAGACCTCAGGACTGTCACAGCACCCGGTACTAACCGGGGCTGACCCTGCTGAGCATCCGAGATCTGACGGGATCGGATGGCAGGGAGGCATTGAACTGCCGGGAGATAGTCCCCGCTGAGACTCGAACTCACGACCTTTGAGGAACGCTTAGCGAGCTCCCAACGACCTGCCCGGCCTTCTGTGCTCGGGGCCGTATCAGGACAGGCTGCGGCTCTTGCCGAGGACCATCCCCAATGCTGCCCCTCTGCCTCCCCCAGCCTCAGTCTGACTCGTGTGACCCTCGTAGCTTTGATGTTTTGTTTCTTTTACTGAGCTCGTATGTGTTTCTGAGAGTTTGTGTGTTCTGTGATTTAGCTGAATTACGTGGGAAACTTACTGTGCTAGAAAATGATAGACCACCTGAGATTAGCTCAGTTGGTTAAAACTTGGTTGTAATAATGCCAAGGTCATGGGTTCAATCCCCTGTGTGGGCCATTGACTTAAGAGTTGGACTTGGTGATCCTTGTGGGTCCCTTCCAACTCAGAATAGTCTGGGATTCTGTGATACCTCAGTGGTCTCCAGCAGAAACACAAGAAACTCAAGAAGTTCGTCCTCAGCACGAGGAGGAACTTGTTGACTCTGAAGTGACAGAGCACTGGAACCCCTGCCCAGGGAGGTCATGGAGTCTCCCTCTCTGGAGATATTCCAAATCTACCTGGACACGTTCCTGTGTCACCTGCTCTAGGTGGCTCTGCCTTGAGGGGGGATTGGCCTGGATGGTCTCCAGAGGTCCCTTCCAACCCCAACTTCTTTGTGATTCTCTGCAACCGTATGGAAACATGGGGAAGCTGAATGCATTTGATGAGGAGTGTGTGGTTGCAGGTCAGTGCTCTTGAGTAGCACTAGTCTAAGATTAATGTTTTTTTATATGTAGTTTGGGTCCCCAGGTTAAGATGTCACCCTCACACAAGGATCTGATGTTTTTTCAGAGTTATTTCTGTGCTGAGAGAGGGGAAAAACAAAGGCTGTGGGTGTGGAATATCCATTGCAGAGGGCTCAGGCTGGGAAGAACACAAGGAATGCTCCTTTAAGGCTTGCTGAATAAGAAACATTTACATTATAATGACACGCTTGGTATATTTGTCAGTGAGAGACTGAAGTATAGATGCAAATGCCAGTTTAAAAATGAGGATGTATTTAGGCTGAAAATCACTTTAAAGTCTGATTATGCTACTTCGAGTTCTGTAACATAAATAGTTTTTTTCCATGTAGCTTATTTTAGGAAATAAACTTTAAATAAGAAGCAGTTTCTATACTTATTAAATTAAATTAATTAAATTAACTTCCCCTTTTAACTAAGGAAGTGGAGAGTGCATTGTTACCTTCTCAGCAATATAATCTTTTTTCTGTATTTTTCCAACTGAGAAAAAATAGTTGCTTCTGATTAGAAACCTAATCTACTAAATATGGGTTAGTTAGAGTTCTAGAGGATGTTTGTCTCCATGTAAAGGGATTCTTCAGGTGGGAATTTTTGTGGGTTTTAAAAAACATGAACAGTTCTGTCAAAATGGAACCACACAGTCACAGAATGGTTTGGGTTGGAAGGGACCATGGGCAGGGACACCTCCCACTTGCACAATTTCTCGCTGATTTTGATGTCTTGTTTCTTTTAGGAAGAAAATGAAAATATTTTCTGAGTCTCATAAAACTGTTTTTGTGGTGGATCACTGCCCATACATGGCAGAGTCATGCAGGCAACACGTTGAATTCGACATGTTAGTGAAGAACAGGACACAGGGAATTATCCCTCTAGCACCCATATCCAAGTCCCTCTGGACCTGCTCCGTGGAATCATCCATGGAGTACTGTAGGATAATGTATGATATCTTCCCTTTCAAGAAACTGGTAAGTTCTTCCAGCCATGCTGCATGTGGTTCTTGATAGTATAAGGAATCTTTTTTATTTAAGTGTTCTTAATATCATTAACTATTGCTTAGATTGAAATATCAAATATAATTTATTATTTAAAAAATTCTTTCTACTGTTGTTACACTTTAAATCACTTTACATTGATTTTAGTAATATATGACTCCCATTATATCTTTAATTTTGGGACTTCTCATTGTCTTAATGTCACTTTGTAACAACACAAAACACAGAGAGTTGCTTTGGGGCAACTTAGAGATTTACTGCTCTGTTATCCTGAGCTATAACTTTACAAAAGCCTGTGCTAGGTATTGCTTTAAATTGCATTTTGTTGCAGAACACACTTGGTAGTTCTTCATAAGGTTTTTGGTGTCAATTTTAAAGAAATTCTGGGCTTGAGGAAGAGGTAGGATCATCCTGAAACTGCCAGTTTGCAAAAGAGGGAGAGCTTCCAGGCACACCCAGCTCCTTGCTTAGAAAATTGTTTTCCTGGGTGATGTTTCTTAAATCTTCCCAGATATTTACCCTGTTATAGACTCTGACAGTTTTTGGAGAATGATGTGCAATATTGCAATATGAGAATTTATTTTGTAGCTATGCTACTGAAAATGCTGCTTAATTATTGAAATAATAATATTCTGCAGGTCTAATTTGGTGTAAAGATTGGTTCTGTGTCTTAAAAATACTGAGTAAGTTGTAACAGTATTAAAGGGAAAACTGAATATAGCAAGATTTTTGTGGATTTATTGTGTTAAGTTTGCCTTGTCATTGCACACACCTGCAGAATATCAGAAAGAAAGGAGCGTAATTCCTGTTTGTTTGGATTTGGGGAAGTAACAACATAATGACTGTTTTCTTTCCTGTGCTTTTCTGATCCCTTCAGGTGAATTTCATTGTGAGTGATTCTGGGGCTCATGTCTTGAATTCTTGGACTCAGGAAGATCAGAACTTGCAGGAGGTGGGCTTTGTAGCACTTTTTATGGCTTGTAGGTCTAGCTTAATTGTGGAATAAATAGCAACATTTTACTATCTCAGTAAGGAATAATTCTGGTTAATTAAAATGTTGGTGGGTCTGGTCTGGAGTTGTTTCATAACAGAATTCCAAGTAGCTGCCTGTGAGCCTGGATTACTCTATAACAGCTTTACTAAATTTAAAGAGAATCCAAAGTCTTTGACAGTAGGCTAACATTAAAATAAATGTTATGGAGAAGTTACCTCTGTGTTTCTTCTCTAATTTAGTCCTACTTACTGAATTTCTTTTCTTTAACACTTGCACAATAGGCAAATAAACTGTGTTGACAACATTAATTGTAAATACCATCTTTGTTACCATATTATTTCAAAATGAAGGGCTCATCCTCTGGAAAACTTACATTGGGAAGGAACTGAATTTCCAAATTGTCAGAAAATTGTGAAATCACAAATTGTGAAAATTGTGACATTCACAAATGGCAACTAAAAATGTTGGAATGTCTTTCAAGTATTAGATATAACTTGTTATCATAGCCAGGTATTTTTTAGTAATAAATGAGAATATTATGAGGCTTAGTCAGCAATATGACAAGGGGGCATGGGCTTAGGCTCTGCCAGGGGAAATTGAAGTTGGAGATCAGGAAAAACTTCTTTGCAGAGAGAGTGCTCAGGCATTGGAATGGGCTGCCCAGAGAGGGGGTGGATTCCCCATCCCTGGAGGTTTTTAATCTGAGCTTGGCCGTGGCACTGAGTGCCATGATCTGGTAAAGGGACTGGGGTTGGCCCAAGGGTTGGACTTGATGATCTTGGAGGTCTTTTCCAACCCAATGCATTCTATGATTCCCTGATTTTCCGTAGCTGATGGCAGCCCTGGCGGCCGTGGGGCCCCCGAACCCCCGCGCAGACCCCGAGTGCTGCAGCATCCTGCACGGGCTGGTGGCGGCAGTGGAGGCGCTGTGCAAGATCACCGAGTACCAGCACGAGGCCCGCACCTCGCTCATGGAGAACGCCGAGCGCGTCGGGAACCGCGGCAGGATCATCTGCATCACCAACGCCAAGAGGTGCGTGTGCTCCTGTGCCCCCACCCTGGGAAAGAACCGGCTCAGACACTGTTAGGGGCTTTCTCTGGTACAGTAACAGAGCAGAAATTTCCCCCTGGAAACAGGAGTATAGTCTCATAGACTCATAAAATCAGTTGGGTTGGAGGAGACCTCTACGATCATCAAGTCCAA
Source organism: Sakesphorus luctuosus (assembly GCA_013396695.1). Lineage (NCBI taxonomy): Eukaryota > Metazoa > Chordata > Aves > Passeriformes > Thamnophilidae > Sakesphorus > Sakesphorus luctuosus. The sequence goes on from VWZD01005151.1 coordinate 123,978, forward strand.
CCCTTGATCCAACCCCACTTTGATTACCGGATCTTGGCACTCAGTGCCACGTCCAGTCTCACCTTAAAAACCTCCAGGATTGGGGAATCCACCCCCTCTCTGGGCAGCCCATTCCAGTGCCTGAGCACTCTCTCTGTAAACAACTTCTTCCCGATGTCCAACCTAAACCTCCCCTGGCAGAGCTTAAGCTGTGTCCTCTTGTCCTACTGTTGGTTGCCTGAGAGAAGAGACCAACCCCCACCTGGCTACAACTTCCCTTCAGGTAGTTCTAGACAGTGCTGAGGTCACCTCTGAGCCTCCTCTTCTCCAGGCTAAACACCCCCAGCTCCCTCAGCCTCTCCCCACAGCACTTGTGCTCCACTCCCTTCCCCAGCCTCGTTGCTCTTCTCTGGACCTGCTCAGTGGTGCTTTGAGCAGGAGGGTCAATGATCCAGCACTAAAAGAAATGCCCCATTTTTTTGTAGTGACAGCCACGTTCGGATGCTGGAGGATTGTGTTCAGGAGACGATCCATGAGCATAACAAGCTGGCAGCCAACTCTGACCAGTGAGTACTGCATTTTACACTCGTGGTTTCTTGCACTCTGCACATGCCTGGCATATCCTCTATGAAGTATGTAGTATTTTTTTTCAGAACTTGTTCTAATTAACTGTTTGAAAGAGTGTGTTAAATAGAAATTGGTAAATCATGATATTGTTGGCTGAGAGCTGGTATATAAGTATTATCTTTTCAGTGTCATCCTTTATCCTCATAGGAGAGGTTTTTCTTGTCTTGTTACCATCTCCGGTCTTGCTCCAGGAGACATTTAACAGTGCCTTGTTATATATACTGTGTATTTCTAAGGAGTAATTCATCTAATGCCTTGTTCCTTGATAACAGTGTGTTATTTTTACCTCCATCTTTCTTTGACTTAAACCAGCTACTTCTCCGAAACTGGTTTTTAATTTCTAAATTACTGTGTTGCTTCACACTTCCCTTGGGATAAAGGAGTCTGGAAACACAGAGTGCATTCCCTCTGAGAAGGCTTTTTCCTGCGTATGTTTTGTCAAATTGAGCACTGAGCTGTTTGGCTTAGGGACTGTGTTGCCTTTTAAAGTGTGTAGTAGGTTGAGAGCCTATTCCTGGTTGTTCCTCAGGCACTTGGAAAGCAGCAGCAGGAGTCTCTCATGTTTTCCTGCTGCAGTTGCAGTTTCATGTGTGTATAAGGGATATCAGGAATCAGGGAAGGATATGCCCAGGGAATCAGGTTCTGAGCCCACTGTAAAGAGAGAAAAGTCATCTTATTCCTGTAGGTAGAGATGTGGAACAGTGTCTTGATCTTCCCAAACTTTGAGCCACATCAGGACATGAGCATATTTCCTATTATCTGTCCCATATCTATATACCATTTTGCAATTGTTTTCATGTTCACTGGAATCCCCTTATTAATACCTACACGTGGAGACACAAATCCTCTGTAGTGTCACTTTTCATCTGAATAAAGCTGAACAGGTTGCACCATTGATATGTCCAAAGAGAAACAGTTCTGTGGCGTCTGAAGAGCAAGAAATGTTATGCTTTTATTTCCTTTCTGATAAAAACTTACTTTGAAGTATGTACTTTTGCAAATCATGACTGTAACCTCATTTCCACAGAATGCTTTCAGAAGCAGCATGTTGTTAACATGTGTTTGTGGTTCTGTGTTCTAGAAATCAGAATGGGTTTAATTTCCAGGAGATAATCTGCCACAGTGCAGGCTGAACAAAATGGTTTTGTTTTGTAGTCTGATGCAGATTCAGAAATGTGAGCTGGTGTTGATCCACACGTACCCAGTTGGGGAAGACAGCCTTGTTTCAGATCGTCCTAAAAAAGAGGTGAGGAAGTTTAACCAAGGTCCAGGAGCCATGTCAGGCTTTGTGCAGATTATTCCCAGTAGCAAAACCACATGTGGTGGTTGTTAGAAACAAAATACATATAAAATATTTTGTAATGTATTCTGCTCTTCATCATCCTGCTCTGCATTTTACTGTGCTGTGTGTAAGAATGAGGAAAGACACAGGGAAACAAGTTTTCTCAGTGTGAAAGGCATCTAGTCCTGCATGTTATTTAATAAATAAAAAGGACTATAACAGCTGCCTTCCTGAGATACTTCTCTACAAAACTCTGCTGTAGTTGTGCTAAAGAAAACATGAACAGAGCAGAATAAATTGAATTCTGCGCCCCTCTGTAAGGCAGTCACTGGGTTTGGTTTGGGGGAATTTTTTGGAGGTTGAGTGGGTGTTTTTTAAATGTTGTTACTGTTTTGAGGGAGTTTAAGGGGTTGATTGGGTTTTTTCATGTTGTTTTTTATTGTTATTTTTGTTTTGGTTTGATTTTGTTGGTTTTGGTTTGGGGAGTTTGGTTGTGGATTTTTTGTTTGTTTTGTTGTTGTTGGTATTATTTGTTTATTTGGGGGTGTTTTTTTTTCTTAAGCCCCAAACTCAGTGTTCTTGTTGGCTGAGATAAAATCAGATGCATCTTATGGCTTTTGTGTATATTCTGTGTGAATATATCTGACACTCTCACAGGTCCATATATAAAAATTCTTTTCTCCTGTTACTCAGTAGGTAAAAGAAAGAAAAACCAGGCCCAGAGCTGCTGTTAAGATTTAGTGCCCTCATTGTGATACCAGCTGTCTTGGGTTGAGCTGGCAAAATGCCAACTGCCCAAGTACAGAGAAAAAGAGTCCTCCTCCCCACAACCAGCCAAAGGGAGAAAGAAGAGGGAGAGGGAAAAAAAAACCTCTAAAGCCAGGTTTCTTCTGAAACTAACTACATGTATTTATACAGAAAAGAGAAAATTAAGAGAAAACTACAATATAGCACACACAAGCTATATATAACTTCCCACTCCCCAATAAGCACAGATTTTACCATTCTGACTACAAATCATTCTAAAAAAAACTCGATTCCCCAAAGACAAACTTAAGCAAAGAGAAGAACTAAGAACAAACATTTTACTTCCCTAAGATAACATGATGGTGAGCCGATGCTGTGGGCTTGGGCCTGTCCATCCCTCCTGGGACAGCACGGTGTTTGCTCTGTACCTTGGCCGAAGTGAAAACTGAGCTAAGCCACTCCCACACACTGGATTTTACTCCTATTGAGATGATGTAAGATGGTATGAAATACAACATCATTGGCTAGAAGAAGTCAGCTGCTAGCTAGCCCAGCCCAGCTGAAGGCAGCTGACAATTTCAGGCCCAAATCTGAATTCCCAGGCCCAAACTTAGGCCCATCAGCCAAACCCATGACACCAGCTCTTCCTATTAACAGTTAATTACCCAGGTTTTTTAGCACACTTCAGTGTTATTTCCCACTGTAGTAACTGCAACTGCAGCAATTGGCATAACCTCAAAATTCTGAATTAAAAATCATTTTTGCTTCTTCCTTGTTGATTTCCATTGGTGTGGCTTTTCTGGGTGGGAGTTCTCCCACCTAAACTTAGCAGCGTAAATCCTTATTGTAGAGTTTTGAATGAACTGGTCCATGCTGGTGGAGCCTGCTCTGTTAATTCCATGTGCCCATTTGTTGCAGCTCTCCCCTGTCCTGACCAGTGAGGTGCACAGTGTCCGTGCAGGGAGGCACCTGGCTACAAAACTCAACCTTTTAGTGCAGCAGCACTTTGATCTGGCCTCAACCACCATCACCAACATCCCCATGAAGGTAATTCTGTGTCTACAGCTCTGTGTGAACTTTCTGCATCACTTAATTTACTTGAAAACTTTGATGTTTATTTTAATCGAATTTTTACATTGTTTTTCTCTCCATATCATGTTTTCTGTTTTGTTTCTTTTTTTTTATTAGCCCACATTCAATGTCTGTGACCAGGTTAGTAAAAATAAAGAAGGGGGAAAAAAAAAGTAAAGAAGGATCACAGAACAAAATGTTGTATTGCTGAATCTCAATTTTTGATGTAGCAATACAAGTGTTATTTAAGTTCTGTTTGTGTAACTTTATATAAATACAATCTTATTTACCTCAGATTAATTTGTCTGTGATTCTTTTATCTTTTTCTAGTTGTGTTTAGATATTCTTGTGCATTAGAGTGGCATAGTGAGTCTCTTTTTCCTCTGTTTCATTATCATGCCCACCCAACATAAAGGTGTTTGTAACTCATAGCTGGTTTTTGACTAAGGGTTTTCCAGTAGGTTTTCTAGACAAGAAACTGGGAGAGGATATACCTTGTGAAGAAAGATATTAAATTAAACATCTTGTGGTAAAGGTTCTGTCCCTACTTTTAATATTTTTTGCTGCTGGAAGGGGACTCAGTGCAACTGAGAATGTCAAGTATGAAGTTTACAGTAATTTTCTGACCAGGCAGCAAGAGACAATTGAAACAGAAGTGTCAGTATTCAAACAAACAAAAAGGACAGGGCAGGTAACTTTCATGATTTAAAAATTCATTACATTCTAATACAGTCAATCATTAATTGCATCTTTAAAAACTAGCAGTATTGTATAGATTTTTTAAGTTAATGATATTAAAATTATTTTCACAGCTTAAATGAAACTTTGAACATGGGTCATGGCATAAATGTGACTTAAGTTTGCAAATACCTTGTCTGTAACTCTCTGACCTGTGTGCTGCTGTTATGCCTCTGCCTCCTGCCTTTGTCCTTAGAGCGATAGACTATGTTGGGTTCTCTGTGGTTTTTTCTTTTTTTAAGTTGTTTTTTTTTTTGACTTGAAATAAAGTGCCAAACTTACTGTTCTGTTTCTACTAGTCCTCTGCAGCTGTTTAAAGGTGCAGTGTCCTCTTTACAAAAACACATTTTTAAATTACAAAAATGTTAGGAAGTACACTCTTAAATCTTAAGTGCAAGGAAATGGTAACAAATTCAATGTAGGATTGGATTCTTGACATGATTAATTATGAAAAGTAACTTTCAGTCTGCCCTGCAGTGACCATTTGTTGCCCAGTAAGTTGTAACTGCTGATTGTGTTCAACATGTTGCAGTTTTCCTTCACTTCACTAATTTAAACAAAGTAGTTAAGCCTAATTTTTATGCGTTTCACACTCTGCACCCTGTCATGACACAAGAAGAGGAACAGGGTTCCAAAAAAAAAGAGGAAAAGCCAATGGCTGCATCTTTAAATGGGTCAGAGAGCAAACAGTTTCCTCAGCGTTGCGACCCTCTTGTTGTCTGAGGCACTTTGGAGACTTTTTGTTTCCTTCTGGAGTGAAAGGTAAATGTGGAATCATTAATTTATGAAGGTGATGACCTCTGGATAAAATGTGTTTCTTCTTTGTGCCTTTCTCTTTTAAAGGAGGAGCAACATGCCAACACCTCAGCCAACTATGATGTGGAGCTGCTTCATCACAAAGAGGCACACGTTGACTTTCTAAAGAGTGGTGAGTAGGAATAGTCCTCCAGGGGTGGCTTTTCTTTGGAATTATTCCCAAAGAAAGGTTGTGAGCTTCAAATCCATGGAAATCTCAGGCTTGAGCAGCACATTTTTCAGTTGTTCCTTGCAACCCAAAAATTTCCTTTGTGATATTGGCATTGGACTTTTACTCATTATTGGCATATTTTAATACAGTAATAAGGTTATAGCAGTGGAAAAAACAGGTCACATTGACGTGTTCAGGATATTTCTGTGACATTGGAAGGATTTATCAACTTGTTGCTGACATACAAGAAGTAGATGAGAGTCGAGATGTGCAGTAAGGTTTGACAGAATCAAGTCCCTCTTTTGGATTTTGTGCAAAATTATTCCTTGCACAGTTGAATGTTGTTAAGTAATAATAGTTCACATCACTGAGATCCCATAGGCCTGCTTGTAACAGTAATTGCTTTGGAAAAACAATACTTAATCTGGCTGTTGAGTTTGTTGTTGTATTTGAAGTGCCTCCTATTTTCTTTCAAAATTTGAAATCATTACCTTATATTCCTCTGCAGTGAATTTATAGTAACTCAGCTGGGGTTACAAAAACACAACACTAAAAGCCTTATGCAGAACTATTTTGTGCTTGATCTAAGATTTGGTTCATAAATCAGATTAGAACTTCTGTATTAGTAGAATTAAAGTCATATGGTCCATAAGGAGTCATGTGGGGGAGCTGGTGCTTTTTTTCTTCCTAAGGGGGTTGCCATTACTTTGACGAAAAGGAGGTAACTCTTCTGTCATCTGTCCCCCTTATTTTGGTGGATTGTATGATTACAGATTGATGGAAGAGAACAGTGTCACAGTAATGAATTCAGAGTCACCTGAACTCCTGTTATGATGTTGAAAGCTCAAAGCTTTATTAGAAGGGCTCAGAATTCGTTTTGCAATAACTTTTGCAAGTTACCTGCATGGTTAATAAGCACAGAAAATGAATATTTCATGTGTAAATGTCTGATATGAAGTAAAACTTGTTACTTGTAAGATTAGACTCAACCCTACCCTATTATACAGTGTTGCCTGGTGATGTCTGTGTTTTCCTCCCAAATACTGTGGGTTTGAGCATCTTCAGTGATTGTGCTGCTCTAATTCTGAAGCTTCATGCAAAACCTAATTCTTTCCTGAGGTAATGTGAGGCAAAGGTCATAAAGACTCTCAAAGCTCACTGGAAGAAATGTAGTTTATTGTAAAAGACTATTGGTGCTGTCTGGTTTTAAGGCCTTCAGGTGGTTTTTGCAAGACCAGTTACCAGTGAGACCTTAGTAATAAAACATGTCTGGTCAGTATATGCTCATGTTGTATACGTTGTACCTTAAAAGTTGCTTTTCTGTAATAAAGAAAATAGATTTGATCAGCCCCTCTTTTTTACTTTTGTGCAGGTGATAATCACACAGGTGGCAACAGCAGGGAAGGCACTTTCAAGGAAACGGTGACTCTGAAATGGTGCACCCCTCGCACAAACAGCGTGGGTAGGTAGCGTGGAATCTTCCAGAGCTGATTCTGCACTGGTGCTGAGCACTGTCCCCTCTGTGCACTGCTGAGCACCTGGGCAAGGAGCTGATCTGCTCCTTGCTGTTACCTCCTGCTCTGTAAACTGAGCACACCCTGCCTTACTGAAGGTCACACCATGCTCTCCTGGTTGTGACTAACCAGGGGTTGTGTGACAGCTGAGGGAGGCAGCAGTGCTTTTATTGCTGGCTTTTTAAATCTGCTCCTGAGTATCATGAAATTGCTCCTTAACTAAAATGCTTTGCCCCTCCCACAGGGCCAGGTGTACCCTGGCAGTTCCACAGTGGTTTTTTATCATTGTAGCTTTGAGATGTTGAATTCCTTCCAGTTTTAATTATTGTTTTGGGGATGTGGGGGATCAAAGTACTGTCTTTAGTATAAAAGTCTATAAGGAAATTAAATGTATGCAATGATACTATTAGAAGTCTAGTCCCTCTATATAACTTTCTGGTCTGAGTAAGGGAGGGATCTCTACACAAATCTGAGTACAGGAGGGAAAGGGAATTCCTGAGGTTACAGGAATCCCCTGGCCATGGATCTCATGCACCCTGGAGACTCTCAGCAATATATGTTGAGTCATTGAACCAACCAGTCTAAAATACAGATCAGAGAAATAACAGCAGACACACTGTACAGTGCAATAGTTTGGGAGATAAGAGGGTTGGAAGCAGGGATTGGGAAGAGCTGAGGGGGCTTGGGAATCCTCCAGTGAACCCATGTGGGGAGATGGTGGAGGGAGCAGACTTTCAGATTGAGAGGCATCCAGACTTTTCAATTCTGCTGATTGTGAACTAACTCCTTCCTCTTCCTTTTATTTTGTGGATTGTTTTTTCTGTCTCTGGAATTAGATTCAGCTTCTCTCATTCCTGTTTTTCAGAGCTGCACTATTGCACTGGAGCCTACAGAATTTCACCAGTAGATGTAAATAGCAGACCTTCTTCATGCCTTACAAACTTCCTTCTCAATGGTAAATGTGTGTCCTTGGCTAATTACTTAATGTTTTAATTTTCAATACTGCAAATAGAACACTTAGCACATTTTGGTTGTATAGCAGTAAATGTCTATATGGTGAAAATATGAAGTTTATTTTAACATGTCCTAAAATAAGAGAAGAAAGTTGTTAAATGCCCTCAAAGGCAAATGGAATTGTTTTGAAACTTAAAGATGGGAAGAAAGATGTAAAGGAGGAACAAATACTGAAATCAAGGTTTGTATGTTTGCAAACAAAATTGCATTACAAAAACATCTTTCTATGGGAGTGTTCAGTCAAGTCATTTGAATGTCTGAAAGTGCAGTGGTTTTATTAAACAATATATGCTCATGTTTGCTCTCTAAAGATTCTCAACTGAAAAAATACTTTGATTAATAAAAATGGTTAGAACCAAAATTAATAGCATATTTCAGCTACTTCTGCAATTTTTACTTCTTCATAATAAGCAAGTTATTTGGAGAATGTACTCTTTTGTGCTCTGTATTTTACTGGTAACAAGGCAAAGGCAGTTTCATTCCTCTTTCTGAAAAAACTGTCCATTGCAAGCAAACACGAGGTATCACAACTGATACCTTTGTACTCCAGTTGTTATTTTGTTACTTTTTGGAAGTTGCTTTTAATGAGGGTGTTTCTGCAGTAAGGCTATTTAATATCTTAGGAATATGTGTATTTTTCTAAGAAAAAATACAGAGAAAGTGATTGGTTGGTCCAGGAAAAAAGAGGCTTTTTGACCTTTCTGTGTAAAATTAAGGAGCATTTTACACTGTTCTGTGTAAATGCTCCAAGGAGGTGGTAGTGTGAAGACACCACTTTAGTGGGCTCAGGGTCTTACTGGGTTGGAATAAACCTCTATTTATGTAGTTTTTAATTCAAAATTGCAGCAGGCAGTAAGTATTGAAACTCATCTCCTCCAGGTCGTTCTGTTCTGTTGGAACAGCCACGCAAGTCTGGCTCTAAAGTCATCAGCCACATGCTCAGCAGCCACGGAGGAGAGATTTTTTTGCATGTATTAAGCAGCTCAAGGTCAATTCTAGAAGATCCCCCATCAATTAGTGAAGGGTGTGGTGGAAGAGTCACTGACTACAGGATTACAGTAAGATTTTTTGGTTTTTTTTCTTCTTAACTGTTGCTTCTCTTCTGCATCATACTAGATGTGTGAAGGAAGTGTTGGTACATTTTCTGGAGAGGATTCCATGGTCAAACTTTTTCTTTGCATTGCCAATAGATATTAATATAAAATAGTACATCTGCTTATTGTTATGCTTCATAAAATACTTGCTGTGTCAAAGAAATGCTTGTTATGCACTAGGAATATTTAAAGAATATTCTGGATCTAGAATAACATCTTTCTTGGCAATTTCTTTCTGTGGGTGGGATACACATAGGACTATATCCCAGTTATTGTCAGAAGGATAGATTGCACACTAATGGTTTGTGCAATAACTAGAAAAGAAAGTTGTCAGCTTTGAACCCCAGTGTGGAGCAGACAATCAGCTGGCATTAATTGCACATTTCCTTTATTTGTAACAACACATCCTTGTAAACAAGCAGAAGTGGCTTCTGGAAAAGAATGGTGATACAATACCTTGCAGATCCAGAAGGCTCCTCGTGGATGTTTAATTTAACCCCTGTCTGTGTGTTCACCCCAATGAATGTCCATGTGGCCCTTGCAAAGGGCTCCTGGTGGCAGGGCTGGGGTGGGACAGGGGAGGGGGGACAAGGCAAAGCTGTTTCGCCCGTTCAGTGAAAGCTGCTGTGTTAGAGAAATGCCTAATTGTATCTTGTTTGGTTACCATTAGGATTTTGGTGAATTTATGAGGGAAAACCGATTAACTCCTTTTCTAGAGCCCAGATATAAGATGGATGGAAGTCTTGAAATTCCATTGGAACGTGCAAAAGATCAGTTAGAGAAACATACTCGTTACTGGCCTATGATTATTTCTCAGACCACCATTTTCAACATGCAAGCTGTAAGTATTAACCTCCTGTTCTCTTCTAGATCATGTTGTACCTTTCCACTTGATGAGTTATTAACTCTATTTTTGATAAACCACTTGCCACTTCATGTTTATTTTCACTGAATCACTCTGTATTTAAGGCAATAAATTATTGCAATGCCATCTAAACGGGGTGGAATATTTGAACTGGATAAAGAAAACATCACATCTCCTTTTACCTGCTCAGAGTTACTGTTAAATTGAGGGTGAGGTGGTGGGGTTTTGTTGTCTGTTCTGTGATTCCATGGCCTTTCATTCTCCTCCTTCCTGTTGTTCTCCTGTGACACACAGACTGTGCTGTTGCTGAGTTCTCTTTTGTCTTGCAGGTGGTGCCATTGGCCAGTGTGATTGTGAAGGAGGCAATGACTGACGAGGATGTTCTGAATTGTCAAAAAACAATTTACAATTTGGTAGACATGGAGAGGAAAAATGATCCACTGCCCATTTCCACAGTTGGTACCAGAGGAAAGGGGCCAAAAAGGTTACATGCATATCTCTCTTTGTTCATGCTAGGCTTATTGCAGAAATACTTCAAAGGTTTTCCTACCAAATTTTCAAAATATAGCCCAAAGTAATAGGTAGTCAACTTAAATACTGTATGTGCTGTGAATCCTTTGCCTGTACCATTGAGGGGCTGTCACAGTACTGATACTGCTGTATGTTAGGGAAAAGAACTCCATTTGTTATCCAATAATTTTAAGTATGGTAAAAAATACAAAAGCAAAGAAATCATCAAAGAAAGTGAGAGACTGATACAAGTTGGACAGACAAAGTGGAATAATTTCCAATTGATAAAAAGAAAATGAGCAATGCTTTCAGCTTCAATTAGAATAGTCAAATCTTGAAACAGTTCATTAAAAGATGGGGTGCCCCTTTAAAACAAGCATAGAATATTGGCTACAGATTTGCCAATGTGACTGGAAGTTATTTACAGCAGTGTGGTGCAATTCTTCCTTATTACTTAATCCACAGAGTTTAATATTAATTAATTTGCACGTCAGTACATGAGTGGCCCTCTGACATGGCACAGTCAGACACCTGAGAGGTTTCAGGCAGTGGGAGCTGGTGGAAGAATATGATTCATTTCAATTTAAACTGAACTCTGTGTTTAATTGGGAAATGTCAAATACAATGTGTTCTCAAGGATGGAGCAATCCCAGGTGGATGGACCTCGAATACAGGAGGACAGAGAATCTCTTTAGAGTTATTTTTGATTCGGGAGGTTCTTTTTTTGTTTCTCTACGTCTGCTTTTTACCCCTCATTATTTAATCCTGGATTTTTCTGTTTCCTGGCCTTCCTTAGGGATGAACAGTACCGGATTATGTGGAACGAGCTGGAGACTCTGGTGAGAGCACACATCAACAACTCTGACAAGCACCAGCGAGTGCTGGAGTGTCTGATGGCCTGCAGGAGCAAACCCCCTGAGGAGGAGGAGCGCAAGAAACGGGGCAGGAAGAGAGAGGACAAAGAGGACAAGTCAGAGAAGTTGGGCAAAGACTACGAGTCAGACAAGCCGTGGCAAGAATCAGAGAGGTGTGTTTTCTGAAGTGCTATGGCATAATCATTTTAGTCCTTTTGGATCAGTAAATATTACCAGGTTTGGGAAGTGGGCATCTTATTTCAGTGCCTGTTTGCTGGACTTCTCAATTTCCCATATTTTCAAGCAGTGTGGTTCTTGGGCAGGTTGTTGCCCACTTAGCAGGATGTTTTGGCTTGAGGAGTCACTGCTCTTGGATTTTATTGGAACCACACCATCCATTAGACTTTTAACTGCTTTGTAGAAAAACAGTCCAGATTTGGGACAGACATTTAGCTTCTTTTAAGCTGTAGTTAGTTTAGTGTCCAGGCAGGTCAACAATCTGTTGATTTGGCTTTTCAGTTGAGCATCAGGATTAATGTCTGTACCCACTGTCTCTGACTCACGATGCTGTTGTAGCTTGTCCAAGTGGTCAGGATCTGTCAGCCTCTTCTGTTTTCCTTCTTTCAAACTATTCTAAAGAGCTCAAAAACCCTTATGGTAATAAACTTAATTTGTATGTGTTTTGTGCAGCTGTGGTCATTTTGGATAGGAGGAGCTTTTCACCATTATTGTCACAGTGCTGATGACCCTTCATGCTTTTTTGTGCATGATCAAATCCATTCCTTCAATAGCTTTTACTTCCAAATGTGGCACAAAAATAGGACTAAGATAAGAGATGGGGCATAGAATGGGTCTGAATTCACCTAGAAAACAGGAAATCATGTGGTGTTTTTGTATGTTCATTGATACTCAATCTTTCCTTCAAAATTCAGACTGATGAGCTGTCTCAACAACTACAATATAAATACTGCTAAATAAGGTGAAATTTCATTTTAGGATCCTTCCCTTTACATAGGGCTTTATCCAGAAGATTATTTAGCTAGTCTTCCTTATTGTTTTTCACCCATTCCAAAGGGTCAAAAGAAATTTTCTCATGGTATAGGTTCTGTATAACTTTGTGGATTACAGAATGTTACAAGAATTACATTCTGCTCAAGCATATTTTTCTTCACTCTCTTCCTTCCCTCTCAAAAAGGTTAAAAGGTCTTCTGGATCGTGAGAAAGAAGAGCTGGCAGAAGCTGAGGTTATCAAAGATTCCCCTGATTCTCCTGAACCCCCCAACAAAAAGCCTCTTATCACAATGGATGAAATGCCCACAGTTGAAAAGGCAAAAGGTAAACCAGAAGAATTGCAGCAGATTATTTCTGTTAAAGATGTTGTTGCATGAGCTTGTATTTTTTAAAGTAATGAGGTGAATCATTCTGGAGCTAAAGTCAGTGAACATAATTTCTAACTGAACACTACATTTTGAGAAATTCTTGAGAAATATGTTAACCTCAACAGGTCTATGAAAAAAGAGGACACTGTGGGGGTCAGAAATGCTATTTAGGGATGGGCATCAGAAATCACTGTCTGCTGTCAGCTAATAAATATCAACATGCCTAAGCAGTGCAGTTGTTGGGATGGGCAGTTCTCACTGATTTTCCTTGGTGTGAGTTGTTTCCTGCCCCAATGGCTGAGCTGATGTTGAGATTCTGCATTTAAATAGGAGTCCTTTTCATGTGGAGAACCTACTCAGTTGTTACCACTTTGCATATCTCAGCCTCTTTTATAAGGTATTTAATATTGGTGGGTTTGACATGCACTACCGTAGTCTGTAATTCTTTTAAGCCATATAATGATTTAAGGATTCATAAATTAAATCACTTAGACTCTTTTTACTTGGAATTCCAGGGCCCATGTCCTTGCTATCCTTATGGAGCAACAGAATTAACACTGCTAACTCCAGGAAACACCAGGAATTTATTGGTCGCTTGAACTCTGTCAACAACAAGGCTGAGCTGTATCAACATCTGAAAGAAGAAAATGGGTTTGTGTTAATAAGTGTATCTCTACAGAGGTCTTAGTAGGGGTCAGGATGGAGGAGCACTTGAGTTTGCAGCATCAGAGACTACTCTTGACCCTGAGATTAGCTCAGTTGGTTAAAACTTGGTTATAATAATGCCAAGGTCATGGGTTCAATCCCCTGTGTGGGCCATTGACTGAAGAGTTGGACTCAATGATCCTTGTAGGACCTTTCCAACTCAGAATAGTCTGGGATTCTGTGATTCTTCTGAGGGTTAAATTTATGAATTAAATGTGTTGATGGAGAGCTACAAACCAACCTCCTCTCTAGTAAATAAGATGGAGGTAGTCAAGGATCATTGTGAGAGGGGGGGGAAATGAAGTCCTTGAAACAAACTGCCAAAGCTCAAGTTTTCAAAATAGATTCTACAGTCACATGAATATTCTCCAGCCATGGGAATATTTTGTCTTTTGGTGAGGTTGATAATGGATGGCTTTTCACAGTTGTTGCTGGAATGTTCTTTGCAAAAACCTTTCCTTCATATACTCAAAGAAGTATTAGGATGAGATAAGATTGGGTATGCTGGGGCAGGAAGAGACAGGATGGTCAGTGATGTAAAAATATTTATGGAAGTACTTAAATCTGACAGGTTTTCTGTCTTAAAAGTGTTGATTGTATTTCCAACAACAAACCTTACCACTTGTTTTGCATTTCAGAATGGAAACGACAGAAAACGGAAAAACAGGCCGGCAGTGATGATTAATTCTGATTCTTTGGAGAAAATTGGCCAAATCACAGAAATATTTAATGCTGGAATTGCTCTTGGTACTGTTTCAATACAATTGTATAGCTCTGGTTGGATTGGTTTTTACATTTTTCTATTTTTGCTATGAAATATGAAATGCTAATATCACGTTAAACGAGCTGTGTGTGAACAGGAGGTGTCCTGAAGCACTTCCCAGTCATGCTTTAGGATGAAGAAAACCCATGATGCCATGGACTAAATCAAGTAATCCAAAATGTTAGTCAGCCTAAAGTCCTTCCCCGGAAGTATTTGTTAATATTTCAAAATATGATGGCTGTTTAAAAAAAAAAATTCAAGTAATTTGTAATAACCCAATCACATTGTTGATTTTGGCTGGTGAATACTTTTATTTATAAGAAACTTCCTCAGGAGTCCAGAATTATGGAAAAGACCTCACACTGAGTACCTGGTCAGTGAGCTGAGAAAATGCCAGTCTCGGGTGGGAGGGCGAGGGGTTTTACAGATAAAAATGGTTGGTTTAAGGACTTTTAAAAATTGAATGGAAATGGTCTTTAGAAAGCAAAGCCTTTCAGGTTGTTGTGTTGGAGTTAAGGCTTTGTAAGCAAAGGTAAAATAAAATTTTTGCTAATAATTATTTTTCTGATGAAGTATGCTCTCTGAGACACTGCTGGTTGTAGGTCTGAGCTCTTTGAACACCGTGGAGAAACTTACTCTGAATATTTCTGGCTGTGAAATTGCAAAGTAGGTGGTTTATCTTCAGTTCCTTTGAGTAGAACCTCTTTTACTGGAGAGCAGAATCCTCAGCTGGAAAAACTTTCTTGGGCAGTGTCTGTGATCTAATCCCTTCTAGGATTTTGGAGTGGCTTGCCCATAGGTCAGCTTGAGTGGGATAAGGAAAGGTGAATAGCTGAGCTCTAAGTGTGCCAGCCTTCCTCTGGTCTACATCTGCTGTCTGGAAGCATCTGAAGGTCCCACAGATGGGATGTGTGACAATTTAAGTTGACTTAAGGCACATCTTTGTGAGATTGTATAAAACCAAATATTTCTTCACCTGAATCTTTAAGTACCATCGTTTGCATATCATGTAAATATTCTCACATCAGTAGGTGAGTCCTTTGTTCAGCTGTGCTAAAGCACCGTGAATGATTTCAAGGTGATTATTTTAGTTAGCCTCTGTGATGCAGAGGTGTTTTCTGTTAATGATTTTAGAACCATTATTACAGACTGATGAGTAGTACTTGGATGGTAATATTTTGATCATGTTCTCAAGCTTATGTAGCTTTTACAGAAGCAGTGTGTAATCTTGGAGATCCCAGTCTGAAGACTTTTATTCCTTTGATTTTCACTATTTCATTGAAAATAGGACATCCTGGATCACCACATCTCTCAGATGATATCCCATCTGAAATGTCTTGATGGAGAAAACTGCCACAATTACTGTTTCTCATAAGATTCTGGGTTGTTTTAATGAGATTTTAACTGCATATAGAATCACAGAATCATAGAATGCATTGGGTTGGAAAAGACCTCCGAGATCATCAGGTCCAACCCTTGGTCCAACTCCAGTCCCTTTACCAGATCATGGCACTCAGTGCCACGGCCAAGCTCAGTTTAAAAATCTCCAGGGATGGGGAATCCACCCCCTCTCTGGGCAGGCCATTCCAACTGCTTCTGTATGCCTTTTTTGTGAGTGATAAGGACAGCACCTTCTAGTACAAATTGTCCTTTTTTTGAGATTTAATTGTATTTAAAAGTTCTTAACTTGTTGCCCTGGCTGTGGTGGGTGGTCACACCCTGTCCATACCAGGGAGGCAGTTGGTATTTTGGTGGCTGGCAGGGTGGTGTGGTGTGGGGCACCGGGATTGCCCTGGGATGCTGATTTTGGGATGTGAATGGGATCAGGGATGGAGCGGGAGCTGAAGCCCTGCACTCGTGTACAGGTGCCTTGCGGGGCTTCAGCACGTCCAGTTCCACACCAGCACAGCTTAACTGGGAGCTCCTCTGGAACAGCACACACTGGGGTGCAGGAATTCTCCTGGCACGCTTCCAAAGCCAGCAAACCAGGATTCCCAGGACCACCCCAACAGTGGCACAAAGGCTGCTCAGTAGGGCAGGTGGGATCTCCCTGATCATGGAGTCGTTCGTGGTTTCAAGCACAGGCACAGCACTGCTGGGAGCCCCAATGAATGGCCCCATGGTGTCAGAGCAGAGGTCATTGTATGAAATGCTGAAAATCACATCAACTTTGTATTCTGGCAGCATTGCTTGGACGAAGTGTGGGCTAATGTGCCCACCTGGCACCCGCAGTTTCTCCAGTGCTCCCTGGATTTCATCCCTGGCGCACCAGGCGGATCCGTTGGCACGTGCGCACAGCGAGCGGTTGTACCATGAGATGACGGTGGAGCCGGGCTGGAGAGTGGCCACCACCAGGTCCTGGGGGCTGCTGGAGTTCAGGTAGAGGGAGAGCTTCTCCAGGAACAAACTGACCCTGTTCCTCTCCCTCAGGAAGGAGTAATAGCTGTTCCTTGTGCGGACAGTGTAAAGGTGGCACGGGATGCTCATGGGCTTCAGCAGCTCAATGGTGAAGGATTCCCAGGCTGTCAGCCCTCCTGAGTCCGTGGCAGACAGCACAAACTCCTGAGGGGAATACTGGAAGTCAACATCAAGGGGATAGCCACGCATGGTCTGCTGGGAGGTGTTAAACTGCAGCCAGCTCTCTGATCCCCACGGAGAGCCATCAGCTGGAGCCACTTGGAGAGACAACTGAGTTGAGTTCCCGTCTTCCTCATCGTAGAACGTGTTGGCAGGGACAGGGAAAAAGAACAGGCATCCGAGAGTTGCTGTTAGGAATTTAATGGAATGAGCAACCTTTGGGGAAGTGTTTGCTTGCCCTTTAAAGAGGAGGGAGAAAAGGAAAGGAAAGAATTATGAGAGGATAAAACGGCTTTCTGCTACTGAAGGGTGGCAAAGAAATCTTGTTGGCCTCAGGACTGTGGGGTGTGCTGGACAGAAGGGGACTCTGGAGGTCACCTGGCCAGGCTGCTCAGAACAGAGCTGTAGCCAAGGCAAATAAGACCAAGCATGGCTTTCCATAGCTGAATCCTAAAAACATGGGGGATGAAGGGTCACAAGTCTCTCTGGGTGACAGGGCAGGGTTAGGTTGGCTATCAGGCCAAAGTTCTTCCCCCAGAGAGTGGTGGGCACTGAACAGGCTCCCCAGGGCAGTGGGCACGGCCCCAAGGCTGCCAGAGCTCAAGGAGTGTTTGGACAACATTCTCAGGGACAGGATGGAATTATTGGGATGTTTGTGCAGGGCCAGGAGTTGGACCTGATGATTCCTATTGGTCTCTTCCAACTCCAGAGATTCTGTGATTCTATGATCATTTTGGAAGATGATTTGAGTATTTTTGACGTAATTTCTCTGACTGTTGAGGTGGAAATATGTTAGTTATCTGGAGTTTCTGTTGCATCCCAAAATGGGGATCCCATGCTAGTACTTAACAGACTTAGGCTGAAAAAACATAGGTGAAAATGATGTCAGATACAATCAGGCATTTTGTTTTGTTTACTCTCTTTTTTTCCCAAACCCAACAGTACCAAAGTCTGTACCAAAGTACAGAAAGTGCAGAATCTCATGATTATTTTTCCAAACAGAGTATCCTCTTGGGAAACAGACACAAATTTCTGAAGGAACAGCTCTTAACTCTGCAAGCTGCTCCCAGCCCTGGTGTCTGAGTGCTCCATCACCAGATTCAGACACAGAGCTTGTGGATGAGGTAAATATTAAAACCTGTTACTGTTTCATCTTCTATTTCCAACACTGATCATGGATTTCTTTATTTGGGGGTTTTATGAGGCTATGGGTGTCCCAACATCACCCCACAGCACCCTGCCTGGGCCAGAATTCTGTGAGTGCTGCACATCTCCCCAGTGGGAAGAGCTCCAGTGAGTGTGGGAGTGGCCACCAGGTAAGCTGTAAGATGGATGAATTTGAATTTGAAGGGAAATCTCTTCTCTGACTGTCAGGTGGAGTTTTATGCCAGGCTCGAGGAATAAGAAAGATCAGGATGCAGGGAGTTCTTGCAGCCTGTGACAAAAATGGTCCTCTCTTCTGCTAGTTCTGAATCTCATGTATATGTGTTTTCTACACTTTAGGGTAAGGACTAATTTGCAAGATTGAATAAAATCATGCCCTGTTATCCTCTCCTTATATATTAACTAAGGTAAATAATGGAGAGGGATTAATTCAGGGCATGAATCTTCAGGTCATAATCATTTGGGGACTGAATGGGTTCTAGTATAGAAAACCAGGGACCCCTTAGAAGATGGATAAAAAAGGTTAATGACAGCCATGGCCAGAAGCAAGAGCAGAAAAGAAACGTTTTTTACCTTGGGTTTTAGTCTGAAGCTCTTGTGAAACAGAAAGTGGAGGAAGAATCTCTGCACTTTCCATGTAGTGGAGTGTCTCAGATGTGGGAAACAGGAGGGTGCTTGGATCCTGCTGTGATGGCAGCAGTGTCTGATCCACTTCTGGGAAAAAGAGGAGATCACTGCAGCTGAAGGTGAAAGATCATTCAGATATGATGTAAAAACAATCTTATGTCAATAATTTGTTGTAGGGTTTGGAATATAATTTAAAAGCTTTTATGGCATGTGATGGAAAACTATTTGCCAGCACAGGAAGGACTATGGGAAGGAAGCTGGAGTTCAATCAACCTCCCTTTTTGAAAATGAGGGAACTCTTTACCCAAGTGTCTTCTCTTTCTGGAGAAGAAATAGATTTTTCTAATACCTCTAGGTGGCCTCTGTCAGTTTGAATCCATTCCCCCTTGTCCTGCCACACACTACATGCTCTTGTAAATAGTCTCTCTCACAATGGTGCTTGCCTGGACACCTGATTGCAAATCTAAATTTTCAGACTAAAGTCTTACACTCTGGGTATAGACTTAATGTAGGTCTAATAAAGTTTGAAGTTGGTTCTGAAGGGCATCAACAAGGTTAATGGAACAAAAATAGGGCCACTCAGGTCCCTACAGAGTGAAGGAATAGTCTGGCTCTGAATTCTGCACTTATGTGTGCCTTTTTACAGATATAATATAAGCTGGTTCAGGCATAATCCTGCAAATTTATCCAACTGGCACTACAAATAAACCACCTCTGTAGTCCAGAATATAATTAAGCCTGAATCACAGCTTCACGCAGAGGGAGGAGAAGGCAGACTATGAAGTGTGTCTGGTCTAATTCTTTGCTCCATAGGATGCTCATCTACTTCTGCGTCAATTTTGATAAATATTTACTGTTCTGTTATTAAAAACCCTCCACAGAGTCCCCCAAACATCTCTTCTGATGTTTTATTATCGTTACTGTGAGAAAGTTTATCTGTCTAACTTAAATCATCTTAACTGCAGTGGAAGGTCGTCAGTGCTGCATCAGTTCCCAGGGGATACTGTGAAAGCTTCTTTCATCTTTTAAGCAAAATATTATATAAACCTGCAATATTTTATCAGTCTCATTATTTCAGTTTGACATGTTTTCTAGACCTCTGACCATCCTTGTGTTCCTTTGGAGCTTTTTCAAGGGTCCACATCTTTCCTTAGGTATGACAGCCAAAGCTGGGCCTGATCATTCAGCTGAGCTGTTACCTGCTCTAAGCTGAGAAAAAAACCTGCATTCCCTTAGTAGGAAAGCTGCTGCTGATACATCCCGTGGGCAGGGAAGTTGTGCTTTTGCAGAAGAAACTGTGGAACTCCTCTGCTGGGACTCTGGGCAGGAAGGAATGGAAAATCAAATCTCTAACATACCTGGTGTGCTGCTGGGCTGGTGAGAAGTGGCATTAAATAAAGTCATCAGAAGTACCTCTACAGCATCTGGCTTGATGTCTGAGGTTTTGTGCGACTCCAAGTTGGGCTTGGTGACATTTGGCAAAATCCCTCTTGTTCCCAGATCTTTATCTGAGTGCAATTCCTTTGTGCCACTGCGTGAAACACTCGCAGCCTCACTAGTGACAGTGCTGGTTAATGTGCCAGCAGAGCTGGCTGAGGCTTCAGGACCAAGTGTTTCTGGAGAGAGGGATGCAGTAGGAAACATTTGCAGTTCTGTAAAGTGGTTTTGCGCCTTGTCACTGTAATCTGGCACATCTGACATTGACATTGCTTCTGGCAAAAATCCATGAAAATGGGTCTTGAGAGGAAATGCCTTTGCTGAGCTGTGAGGCCATTCATGAAGGGTGTTTGGCCTGGAAATTTGGTCTGTGCCTGCAGTGATGTCCAGCAGGAGATGGTATGTGGGTATTTCTGATTTACTAGGAAAGAAATATGAGTCTGTCTCAGGCACGTGAGGCTCCAGCTGCTCCAACAGCAAGGATGCACCAGAAGCTCCAGTAGACAGCACTTCCAGCTCTGTGAGGAGAAACCTTGTTTCAGGAATCAGGGAAGGTGAAAGGTCTGGAAAATCAGAGCCTGCAAACATCATGGACACTGGTGGGTTATTTGGCACATCCCACCCTGAGTCTGTTTCTAAGGTGACCGAGCTCTCTTGCCATACAAGGTGGGTATTATTCTGCATCTTGTAGCTTGCTGTTGTTGCACTTTCTCCACAGGAAGGCAATAAACTCTGAGCAGGTGATGCCACAAATGGTGTGAGCAAAGGGCTTGGCACAGGGAAGGCCCAAGGCCTGGGAGCACCTCCTGCAGCTGTTGGGGTGATTCTCAGTGGTGTTAATGTAGGCGTTGGTGTGATCATTAACCGCCTGCGCTGTCCTCTTGGAACCTTCCTTCCCTCCTCACTTGTCCTGAGAATCCTCCAGCCTGCAATGCCACAGCCCAGCAGCTCTGAGAGGTGCTGCGACTCGGCGTTGCGCTGCAGCACTTGGATGAACTCATGGAGTGCAGCAAACCCTCCACACCTGACAGGCCAGGAGAGCCCTGTGTGGTGGTTCCCTGCGTGCTCCAGGTGCTCAGCCAGCAGGGTGGGGCCCTGGGAGCCCCTGGGAGCTGGAGCTGGGAATGGCAGCAGGCTCAGCAGGGAGGGATCCAGGCGGAGATACTCAGCCATGGTGCGCACGAGGTGCAGGCGTTCCTGCGCGTCCAGGCTGGCTGCTCCAGGGGAGAGAATGAGCTCAGCAGAGGTGATGGCAACCTCCTGCCCACACCTGGGTGTTCAGAGTCCAGAAAGGCACTGGTTAAGAGGCATTTTTCCACCCTGTTTTTGTGAAGATCCCTGTTTGGATTTAGTCTATCATCTTATGCACATGCATGGTTCAAAATCACAGAATCCCAGACTATTCTGAGTTGGAAGGGACCCACAAGGATCATTGAGTCCAACTCTTAAGTCAATGGCCCACACAGGGGATTGAACCCATGACCTTGGCATTATTACAACCAAGTTTTAACCAACTGAGCTAATCTCAGGGTCCACTGCCCCTTAACCCAGAACTTCCTCCTCCTGGATATATGAATGTTTTCCTTTCATTTAACTTCAGTGATCCCTATGTTTGATCCCATTGCTTGTGTAGCAAGCAGCATGGTCTGAATTTACCAATCTCTTAAGTTTGATCCCACTGCTTGTGTAGCAAGCAGCACGGTCTGAATTTACCAAACACTATCCTCATTATGGACATAATCCACTTAAGTGATATTCCCAGCCCATTAGACATCAAATGTAGGTACTTAGATTAAGAACGTGTGTTGTGGAGACAATTTAGAGCCTCACTGGGATCCTGCCCCTCTCCCTGCCAGCAGAAAAGCTCCAGTTCCTGCCTGGAGCAGGGAGGCTGGGTGGGGCCACCTGGAGAATCAGTGTCCCAGTGCTGCTGGGCTTGCAGTCTTCATGCCCATATTTGCACTACAACAAAGCCTCCTGCTTTCAGATTCAACAAGTATTTTGGCTCAGTATTTTGTGAGGTTTAGTTTTCTTTTAGTTTCCATGTTGTCACATAAAAAACCCACCCTGTGTCAGTCAGAAGGACCCATCTCTTCCTTAAAATTGTTTTTCCTCCCCCCAGTGATTAGGGCAGAAGCTGCTGAGGGCCAGCAGTACTCACTGGTAGCTGTTTGGCATGTGGCTCAAGCTCTCCTCCAAGGATAAACTGCGGTCCTGAACGTGGATGGTGAAGTTTGTAGCAGCTCCTGGTGTTTTCTGGGCGTGGATCCCTCCAGAGGCAGCAATGCTGAGCAGGTACACTCCACCTTCCCCTGCCAGGGGAAGCCCTTGCAGTGTGTTTGTGTTGGAGTTGAATTCCAACCACTTTGGCAAAGCTGCACCACTGGCTGAAGTGACCTGCTCCATAAGAGGATGGCAGAGAAGCAGTATTGGGGATAGGAAATGGTGTTACTACTCCACTTTTACATATTGCAGGTTCTGACAGGACAGAAGTCCAGGAACAGCTGCAAATGGTCCTTTTCAGGATTTTAGAAACCACAGTGCCTTGATTTTCATATAGTGCTTGGTTAGTGTGTTTTTTAGCATAGTGGCAGCACTTCCCGGCCATTTCTCAGACCCTGCATCATCCAGACTGCAGGCAGATAAAACACCTGCTGTGTGCAGGGTTTATTTGCTACCTTGGCAGGGAATGATATTGAGATTTCTGCCATCAGTTCTATGTGTTTCTAATAGATCTTGAGGCACTTTCTAGGAGATTTTTAGTGAGTTCATTTTAAACACAAAGTTAATGTTTGCCGCAGGATTGTACCCAGAAGAGTTTAACAGCATTACCTTGTACTGAGTTGTTGTTCCCTGCAAGGTGAGTACTGGCACTGGATAATGGAATATTTTTCCCATAGGGATGGTTGCATCTGGGATTGCTTGCAGGCTCTTTGTTTCTTCGTGCGAGTTACTCGATCCCTTGGCAACCACAGCAGGTGAGCTCACACAGACAGACACCAGCACAAGGCCAAGAGGAAGCAAGGGCAGGACTGGCGCCCCTGGGAGCAAAGGGGACCCCGAGGCAGGAGAGCTGTGGTGGGTGCCCTCTGGGTCCGTGCAGGGCTCACCCATCCTCACCTAGCACTACTGCAGCACAAGTGGGATCTGCAGGGGGAAGAGAAAACCCAAACCCACACACACCTGCACTTCACATCAGACAGCTTCACTTCACGGGGAACACAACTCTGTCAGATCTGTGAGGCTTCACAGGGTGTTTGGTCCAGCCCTGCTGGTCTCTTTGGGCCACAGAGACATCTAGGGAGGGTTGTGGGCTTCTAAAAAGCCTCAGTACTTACAGTCACTGCTCCGTTCATCTGAAGATTTTTCGTGGGAAAACACCCTGTAGCATAAAGCCAGTTCATGATGCTTGTTAACCCAGTTTCCTTTTTGCTCCCACCTCTGCTTCTGCTGTGATAAAAAGCCCACTCAGAGATGAAATGCTACACCGGAGCCTTCAACATATGGTTTAGGGGAGAGCCAGGTAAACAGCAGAGTAACCTGACCCACCAGGATTTCGTGGTGAAAGATGAGCATGGCATATGGCAAACAAATCAGGAGGGCAAAGGCAGGTGAGACTCACTGTCCTGTGCTTTGCACCATCAAGGGCTGGACTTTTAATTTGCTACATTTGATGCTCCTTTTTCAGAGCAGATAAAAGCAATAATAAGGGCTCTTACAAGCCTGTGAGTCACACAATATGCTTGGTCTGTCCTGCTTAGGGAACAGCTTTATTTAAAAGCACACAAGAAGAGAACAGCATTTGCTAACCAAACTGATACAGCTGGAAAAGTGTGAACAATGTTTTGGAGCCAGACAGCAGTGCAGGGAGTGCTCCTTCCTTGGTACAGCTCCTTGCTTGGAGACCACATTGGCTCTACAGACTCAGTGGCCATGGACCAAGGAATGAGGTCTTGCTCTGTTGGCTTTTAGCAAGTGTTTTCTTCCTTCTGTTTGTGGATGTGTTTGCAGTAGTTGCTTTGTAGTAGTTGCCAGGCTTTCTGCTGTGCTCTATTGTGCAAATCCCTTCCATTTTAGCCATGAGTGGACCATGCTTTGGATAGAGCAAGAAGTGGTAATGGAAGTCTCATGGAAAGACACAAATTGTGAGATAACTGCTGAAAACCAGAGAAATCTGTTTCAGGGGCAACCATGATTGGCTCTGACTAAATCAGAAGTTTGTGTTTCTTTGATCATACTCAGTGACACTGAGAAACAAGTTGCTACATTCCCCTCTCCACTTGTCAGTGTCTCCTGGGTTCCTTTCTCCTGCAATCCCTGAAAACATAATGGCATGTCCTCTTTCACTGGTTGTGAAAGGGAGAGTAGGTGGTGGGGCAGAAGTTCAAGTTGGAGATGAGGACTTTTATTTAGAGCCTATAATTCTCAGGCAAGGGAATGGGTGCTTGACAGCTGACTAATCTCTCCTAATGAATTTGCCTCCTGAGAGCTGAGTAAATATTGCCGTGTAACCATGTATGAATCATCAGCCTGCTCTGAAATTATGGGAACCCTCTGAGATCCCAGAGTTGCTGTGAGCTGACTAGTCCAAACCACCCCCAGAAGGGCAACATCTGCCCACTTCAGGCATCCAAAGCTTGTGGACCTACCTATGTTTCAGGTGGGGAAATGCCAGTGAGAGTTTCACTTGTTGGGATGTGACAGGACAAGGGGGAATGGCTTCAGACTGACAGAGAGCAGGTTTAGGTTGGGTTTTAGGAAGAGATTCCACCCTGTGAGGGTGGGCAGGCCCTGGCACAGGTTGGGCAGAGAAGCTGTGGCTGCCCCATCCCTGGAAGTGTCCAAGGCCAGGCTGGATGGGGCTCTGAGCAACCTGGGATAGTGGAAGGTGTCCCTGCCCATGGCAGGGGGCTGGAACTGGATGATCTTTAATGTCCTTCCAGCCCAAACTATTCTGTGATTCTATGAAACCATCCCAAATGCCACTCTGTGCCTAAATGCAGGAAAACTCATGAACAAATGTAGCTTATTCAGAACAAAGACTTCTGGTTTAAGGTATTTATTTCCCACACCAAACCAGGAAATATCCAAAGTTTTATGGAACAGCTTCATTCTCATGTGATTTCATGGCCACAGTACATAGATATAAAGGTGGGCAAGTGTAATCCAAAGCCCACCTGAGTCAAACAGGATCTTTTGGGGCATCTGTAAGTACTTGCTTCACTCCCAGCTCCAGACACACTCTTTTCCCTACATTTACACAGAGACAATTCTGATACTGAGGAAAAACTCCACCCCTAAATCTTATTTGCAACAGCAAAGAGCACAACTGAGCACATCTGTTTTCTTTTTGGGTGATCTGCAGTGAAAACTGTGATTGTCTCTTTTCCCTGTGCTGCCCCTGCACTCTCTTGTCACTCCTGCTTAGAGGAAATGCCAGGTGGGGTTTGGGATCTCCTGCAACATCCTGAATAGCCTGGAATAGTTATATTTTTATGGCATGTACCACACAGCTGATTTGTTTTTGATGAGGTTGTTTTTTGTCTGTTAAATCCCCACCACCTGGAATCAAGTAATTGCTTGCCAATTCCAGCTTCCTTCCAAGTATCTCTGATATTCCAGCCTCCTGCTCTGCTGCAAAGGAAATCCAGAGCTTTTCCCAGTATCCCCAGAACACTCAGCAAGCAGAAGGTGATTCAATAGTAGCATTTTGGTGGCCTGATGCATTATTTTTTGAGTGTCCACACCCTGAGAACGTGCCAGGCAGTTCCAGGACAGTTTGTGTTGACACAACAGGATGTCTGGTGGTGGCACATTTTCTGCTGGATTGTTCAGTATACAAGTTTTTCGCCTTTTGACTTCCATTATATTACAGGAAAAGCCTCCTGTGCTGGAGTTGCCTGGAAACCTGTGGAGATACACCTGCAAATTGGCTGTTGGGGCACTCAGTCTTTTGCAACATGTGGGAGATGTTTTTGTTTGGAATGTTGCAATGAACACGTTGCCTGTTTCTGGAAGGTGTTTGGAAAGACACAAATGAATGGGATGGAAGAAAGGAGCCTGTATGTTCCTGTGGGTCACAACAGTGTCACTGCTGTGATGACAAATGCAAATGAATGAGAAAATCAAGGTTTTAGTGTCTGGGATAAGTGTCAGAAAAAGAGTTGGGTTTCTTTTCCTGCCTTTTCAAAATAATAATCACCCCCCAACCAACCCCAATTTTATTAATTTTAATCAGTCTGATGTTTTGTCTGTGAGTTGCTGCCTCAAGTTTTTTATTTTATTTTTCTCTTAAAAATAGTGGAAAGAGTGAAAAAGATAAAGGAACAATATCTGAGGGAAAGCTGCTTTTTAAACCTTTTCTCTACTTGCTTCTAATTCTCATTCTGCTTTGCACTGGGAAAGTATTTTCACTTCCCACCTCACAAACCCTTGTGTTTCCTCTGAGAGAGACCTTATCTATGTGGGAAAGTTTAAACATGAAAGCCAAGGGATGAATTTATACCAGGGTTCAATTTGGTTTAAATTTGGTTTAAACTACCCATGTGAACACTCTTGTTTCTCCAAATGATGGTTTTCTTTCCCTCTTAAAAGCTCAGCTTAAGACATTGCAGACTGATTCAACTGGAAGAGGTTGCAGTGACAGGACTCAGGCCCTGACAGAGTTACAGCTCCATATCTAGCAGATAAAACCTTCCTGCTCAGACAAGCCCTCACTATTTCATCTTAGTTGGGTGGTTTTTTTTCCTAGGGAGAGTTAAAAACTAAGAAGAAAGAATTTACTTCCATGATTTCATTTTCTCAAGTGCCATTTTTTTGTTTTCCATTCCAACTCCTTTGAAAATGAGGAAAATGAGTTAAATTCAGTGTCCTTTTTTTAAAAATGAAAATCATCTTTTGATAATATTTAATTTTGGCCTTTTCAAAGTTATTAGTTATTTAAAAAGGAAAAGGTCACTAGGTTGGTTTGAATAAAGATGCTCTGTTGCAGGAAAGTTTTGGGTTTAATTCTGGGCTCTTTAGGAGGGGAGGCAAGAGGAGGTGCTAGAGCTGCCCATAAAGCAGGACTTTTGCCTTTACACCTTCTGTTAAATTCATTGGGACCTTTGAGACCTCTTTAAAACTGCATCTCTCTCCAGCTGTTAATATAAACACGGGCTGGCACTCCAGAAGGGATTTTAGAAATCCTGATACCACTCCAAGGTGTTCCTCATGTTCCCCCCTGTGCCTAAAGTTCTCTTTAAAAAGCAAGTCACAGCTGAACCCCACTGTGCCTTTCCTATTGACTGATGGGATAGGAAGCAAATTTACAGCCAGATCCCTCTCACCAATTTTTCCCCCCAGATGTTTTTCTTTCAAGGTTTGTTTGTTTTATTTTGGCAATTAGCTCAACAAATTTCTGTCTGAGCAGTGGAGCTGATGGAGTCTGGTTTCCTTCAGGTTTTTCTGCAGTTCCCTTCATGAACTCAGCTTCATCCTCTGCCATATTTTCCATGGGGAAAGATAGCCAGGAGCTGAGCAGGGCTGCTTTTGGCTTTTCCCAGCCTCACTGGGACATGGTTTCGAATTTCTGCCCTTTGCCTGACTTCTAGTTTTCAAAAACATAACACAATTTCCAAGGCATCCATAAGCTCCCTCCCCTTCCAAATGCTCTATAGTGCTAGTAAAGAGATCAGGCATTTCTGGTTGGAGAGAGGATGGAGTTCTCAGAGGGGCAGGCAGGCTGGAAGCAAGGTGGAATGCCAAGGTGGAAGTTCGTTCCTGGAAGCCTGTTCTGTAAAAAGGCCATTTGTTTTCTGTGTCCCTCAAGGCCCTCTGGGTGAGCTGCTCCTGCTGTTCTGAGTGCTCTTGAGCAGAACAGAAATCCTCAGCACAACACTTGAGGCTGCCTGTGTTGCAAAGGAGCAACAAAAGGAAGGGGAGAAAGTGTAATATCACCTACAAAGTCCTTTTCTCTTTAAAATAAGGGAGATTCTATGATACTTACAGTAAAAGTAGCATTTATGTTTATTCCTGATTGATGACAATGTTAACAGCTTTCTTTCCAATGGGTTGCCCATAGTTACCTGTGGGGATTCAGTTTCTCCCTCAGATTTTTTTTCAGTTTATTCCAGTTGCCCTTTTGTAGGTGAAATCAAGAGTTGCCTGGAAAAATGTTCTGAGTGTGATTGTGGAGTCACTGAGTCTGAGCCAGGTGCTCAGACATGAATCTGCCTTCATGTCTGTGAGGAATTGTGACTTATCAGTGATGAAGCCACATCTTTGATAGGGGATTGAATGTAATCCCTAAATATTTCATATGCCAGAAATGAAAGAAAAACAATTTTTCAGATTCTAGAGTGGGTTCAGACTTGCTCCAAGGCTGTGGTAAGTATGTGCATGACTCATATTGAAGGTGTTCAAGGGTTTTATTGGGGCTTATCAGTATAATAAGGAGAAAAAAAGGAAGGTGGGAAGGAAGCTCTTGGGGTTTTGAGAGGATTGAACAGTAGGGAAAGTGAGGCAGCTGGAGTCACACAGGGGAAAGGGCTGTGCATTCCTTGCAGGTCTGGCTCAAAGTTATGCCCAGTATTTGGAAAAGGATTTTCAATATTCATTGAATGTAATCTGAGGCCAAGAAGCCCCTTGTGGGCTCTGGTGCAAAGCAATGCACAGCACAACAGGGTTGAACTGAGGGCATGGGGAAAAACCAAACCATCTCAGTTTGTGTAAATGCCTCTTGCCTGCAAGGAAATTATGCAGGAAATATTGCAAAAAGCCTTGAGCTGAGCTTAGCAGCTGCTACTATGAAGAGGCAGCAGTGTCTTTGTGGGGCTGCATTTTTAAAGCCACATCCCAACAGCAGGTTTTGATGCTTTAGTGAGGCACTGGATAAACTAGCTAAGGTTTTTGGAAAAGTTCTTTTCCCGCAGTCCTTCAGAGCTTGTGGAAGCAAAGTTATTTATCCCAAGACCTAGCTCTGGATCTGGGAGCCTTACTCCAGGCTCTTATTTCTGCAAATACCAGTCTGGCTGTTTCCTTTTTCCTTTTTTTTTTTTTTAGGCTGTTGTGCCTGGATGCTTTTATTCTCACACATAATGTTTGTTCTTGCAGCAGTGCCTGCTCTAGAAGTTGCCAGGGCAACAGGTTTCCCTGTTTTTAACTTTGGAAAGCAGGGTGGGAGTACTACCACGACCTCCTGGCTGGGTGCTGGATCAGGAGCCAGGAGAGCTGGGCCTCATCCTGCCTTGGCCCCTGGAATTGGGCTGTGCCCGATGTGCCCCGGCAGGAACCAGCAAAGCATTTCAGTCTCTTTATTTCTTGTATTTATTTATTTGTGTGCCTGCTGTTGGGCAGCCACCCAGTCCCTGCCTAGCAACCTCCAACATCCAAAATATTTGCCTAAAGGACTCTTCCCACATCCAAGGGCTTTCCTCACATCTGGCTGGCCACAACTCCCCTTGCCCACCC
>VWZD01005151.1:153384-166374 GCA_013396695.1 Sakesphorus luctuosus
TTCCCCGAATTCCTTTGTAGCTCCTGCCATTTGCCTCTTGGTGTCTCCACTTCCCTTCTGACCCCTGTGGACTTCAGGACTGGTTGGCTTTGGGGCTGTACCTCTGTTTGTCCTCTGTAATTGCCACCAGCCTGCTGGGCAAAAGTTGATTTTTGGGGGAGCCAACTGTATGGGGAAAGGAATCTGGATCTGTCTCTCCTGTTACTGACACTCACAGATGTTTGCTTTGTTTATTTTGTTTCTACCTCCTTTCCTATTTCTGGAATATGCCTGGACAAGTCAAAGCAGCAATGATTAGATAAATTACCTTCATCCTGCTTGGCATCATCAGCTCAGCTACTGAGAGCACCCAAAGAGGGGGGCACTGCTGGGTTTGTGTTTCGGGGATGTTTTTGTTGGTTGCTTTGGTGTGTTTTATTTTTAAAGAGGGATTTTTTAAGCTCACCCTGCAGCCCAGCAGCAGAGCAGGATTGTGGGCAGGGCTCCTGAGCTCCCTCTGATCTCTTCCCTGATGGATCAGAGATGGATCAGATGGATCTGTGCCACCGAGAAGGGAGAAGGGGCTGCTCAGCGGAAGGTTGTGTGGACGCCTCACAGCACCTTCCAGTTCCTGAAGGGACCTGCAGGAAAGCCAGAGAGGGGCTGTCCATCAGGAACTGCAGTGACAGGAAAAGAGGAAATGAGTGAAAACTGAAAGAAGGGAAATTTAGGTTCGATATGTGGAAGAAATGACTGTGAGGGTGGGCAGGCCTTAGCACAGGTTGCCCAGAGAAGCTGTGGCTGCTCCATCCCTGGAAGTGTCCAAGGATGGGGCTCTGAGCAACCTGGGCTAGTGGAAGGTGTCCCTGGGTTGGAACTGGGTGGTCTTTAATGTTCCTTCCAACCCAAACCATTCTGTGGTTCCAAGTTGCATTTTTGGGGCTGGGCCACCAAAAAAAAAAGTCGTTTATCTCTCCCCTCTGCCTCTGTGTGTCTGCCAAGTGATAACTGGGGGGAAAAAAGCCCAACCCTCCCGATACCCATTTGGTCCCTGAGTGACAGATTTATGACAGGCTGCAGTTTCCTCCGTTTGTGTGGCCCTGGGTGATTGTGTGTCCACCCTCTCACTTCCAGCTGCACTGGGGCACAGGAAATGATCCAGCCAAAGGCTTTTGGTGACAATTAACACAATACCTGCTGATAACTTTCTTTTTTTTCCTTTTGTCCTCTCCCTCAGAATATTTTTACAAGCAGCCCTAATTGGTTGCAAGAGTGGCACTGGAGGTGGGTGGTTACAAATATTTGATAAGTGTGTCATGGATCAGCTTTTATTTCTGTTGAAAGTACAGTTTATTTTTTAATCAACTTCTTTAGTGTTCAGTGACCAAACCAACATCAAATTTATTTTTCTTACCAAGTATTGATACCTTAAAAATCATCCCAATTTGGCCTCAAGCAAGGGAGAGCTGCTGCAAACTCATTTTGCCAGGAACAGCAAGTCCTGGGATCACAAGATAGACCATGTGTTTCAAAAAAACCCAATTTCTGTTGTGCATTCCTGTATGAGGCATCTCTCTTGCAAAGAGGGAAAAGTAAATATTTATTTGTGGCCGCCTGTGTCAAAACAAGGAAAATACTGGTGTTGGAAGTGCTCCCTCATAAAGCTTTGCTTTGGATACAGTGTTGGAACCCAAATATCTTTCCTTAGAGTTTCATGGTCTTCAGACCTGAGGTTTTCTTTCTCATCATGGGTGAAAAAACAGAGTTCTGAAATCCTCAGTTCTGGTTGTTCTCTTAGAAAAGGAGGAGGAAAACAATTTTTTTTGAGAGTTGATACACATGGGGATTAACCAGCTGTGCTTTCAGTAGATAAATTACAGCTCAGGAAATTAAATTAAAAGTGAGATGGGTATTTATCCTTGGGAATTTGACACCTGTAAACAAAAAAAAACCCTTTATTTTGAGAGCTTAAGGAGCTGCTCTAGGCTTTTGCACTGGTTTTATTCTTGAAGACTTCTTTTCTAAAGTGATGTTTATTGCACTGGAGTCTCCTGACTGGGGTTCACTGGAGAAGGGCAAAAGATGGTGAGAATAGAGAGGGAAAGTGATCACAGAGGGTGGAAAACAGGCAAGTGATGAGACCATGGAAACTACAGGTAGAGAGTGTAGGAAAAATGGACAGAAGCAGGAAGAGTCAAATATTGCAGAGGCACAGGAGACATCCTGGTCTGTAAGTTTTATCCAGAGACAGAGACAACCACTCTGTGCTTCATTTCACCACACCTTTTCTAAAGGAGGCTCTCAATGTATTGTCCTCCCTCCTGGCTCGGTGGAAGGAGATGAGCTGGCAAAGCCAACAGCTGCTTGAAGCGCTCCAGGCCTGTCTGTGCACATCCTTGCTCCCAAATTCCTAGGGTTTCCAGAGCAGCTACCCAGGATGCTGAAAAAGCTTTCTTTTTAATCTCTTGATCTCCCCTCTGTGTGTTTTTGCCAGCACAGGTAAAACAGAGGTACACACTCCGTGCTCTTCACGCTCTTCCCACCAAGGCAAACAGGAGATAGTGTCAGTAATCACCAGGAATGATCTAAGCAAAATATCTCATCTCTCCAGCTGGGCCCTGGGACGCAGGAGCAGGCAGGGCAGGCACACCTGACCTGCCAGGATGTCACCAGTGTCCCTCTGCATGCAAACAACAAGGAATGAGATTCATCAGTCTTTGCTCCAGTTAAATTCCAACTCAAGCGTGAAGGGAAGTTTTGTCTCACTGAGGTTTGCTGGGAGGGGTGGTGGGGGTTGCTGCGCTTTCACAGATCCATCTTGAGGTGGTTCTTCCCAGGCTGCAGGTTTGGTCTGGGAACTGGGAAGTCACAGCCCTTGGAATCATTGGAATCACTTCATTTCTCACTTGTAGTGTTACAGATAGTGATGAGACTGTTTGCTGAAGTCCAATCCTTGGAATAGGACACCACTTGGACAAGCCCCAGAAAAACCTCTACTGTAGGATGCATTTCAATGCAGTTGAAAATCTGTGTGTTGCTTTTAGTTTTATTTTTAAGCAAAGAGACAATCCAGCTGAAACCCAACAGGATTACATGATATTTTGGAGAGCAGGTTACAAACCATGTCTGAATTCCACTGCATGAACATGTTCCATAATACTGCAGAGCTTGACTGCTGCTTCCCAGGATTCAGCTGGGACTGAGGGTTCTGTCCATTAGTAGCCACGAGACTCTCTCCATATCTATCTATCTATCTATCTATGTGTTTTAATTTGTTTGACTTTTTCTTGGCTAAGTTAAATGCCAAGAGTTACCTTTGCTTTTCAAGTTGTACACCAAACCTTTTGCAGCTTGCTTTGCTTCCATTTTCTGAACAAACCTCAATGGAATTAAGGCCACAATTATTAAACCCAGTTAAAGCTGAGCCCTTTTCTTCAGCAGTGACAGGAATGTGGACACCTGCTCAGACTGGAGATTCATCTGGCAGTCCTTGGGAGGTTTCTTATCTATATGCATGGGGGACTCTCATCTGTTGAGCAGGTAGTAAATCAATGTAATTAAGTATGGGGAATACAATTATTTGGCCCTCTCCAGCTGGGAGTGAGAGATTTCTTTCTCTACCTCTTTTCCCATGGTTAAGGCCAGGTGTTTTTGGGTGGATGAGGCAGCAAATCTGAGACTGAGGCTGGATCTGACTCCTCAAATGCAGTGCTGAAGGTGGCTGGTGGAGCAGGGGAGACTTATGTACCCTCTTAACTTACCACATCTTAGAGGATGTGCAGCTGTCAGAAATCAATGCCTTTGAACACTCATCAATAAAAGCTGCAAAACAAATGTCACAGGCCAAATTATTTTCCACTTCAAGTCGTATTTGCTTCACTTTTTTCCTGCCATGAGGAGTAATGCCTCCCTCTCCCAAAGAGCTGCTGAAGGGCAGTCACAGCTCACCTGTCCTGCCTCCCATAATCCTTGTGCACTTTTGGGGTTGTTGTCTTACCCCCAGTGCTCCTGGGAGGAAGCACAGAGGTGAGTCCTTTGTGGATGTGGAGTTTGGATCACTGGCAGATTTAAATTTACTCCTGTTTTGGAGACGGGAGACCTTCAGGCATCACAACAACCCCCAGGGGTGTGTGTGTGTGAGGGGGGTGACACTAAAAAATAAATTAGTAACCTCATTTTGAGGCAATTACTAGCTCTGGCTTTGGGGGATCTTATTCAAGCCCTTTGCAGTGGTGTTACAAAGCATAATTACATGACTTGAGGCAGATGCAAATCTTCTGGGTATGATATCTCTCCATTTAATCAGCGATTTGTTTGCCATTTGGGTGTAGAAAATACTTGGCTTAAAAATGAGCTTAATGCACTTGCAGTAAGAGTGGGAAATAATGAAGAGCAGCTGATTTACCAGGAGCAAAGAGCATACAGAGCTCCCTGGTGTATCTCACTCACTCTGAGCTTTGTGAAAACACAGCTAATTACACACACAAACTGTACATGGCTCCTTGTGTTCTCTCCTCATGGTCTTACCCATTAACCTTTAGCTTTGTTAGAAACACGTTTTCCCTTCAATTTGAGTCCTACTTTTCATTTTTCAGCAATACCTCTTTGCCTTTTGATTTGTTACTGAAACATCAGCACTTTTCTGGGAGTGAGTGTAAGAATTCTGTAGCTGGTTCTTGGATTTTGGTCAGGGAACAGAAATTATCCCTTCCAGTAGGGTTTGTCACCTTGCAATATAAACACAAAACAAATAACTCTTCCTGCATGCCTGCTCCTCAGTGGCTAAATTTATAAATATCATCCCAGATATCTCAGTTCTTCCATTCCTCACCTGTGCTGTGCCCTTGTGGGCCACCCTTTGCTTTCTCACATGGAGGTTGTCAAGGTAAGGTCATTACCTGGAGTGGGAATGGGGGATAAATCATTTTTTCAGATGAGATAACCAAGATCAAACTTTTATCTATCTGAATACACTGAAAGATTCTTGCTGCTGGGGCAGAGCTGTTTTTTCCCACTGCTTCCCAAATCCTCTGTGCTCCCTGTTTGTAGCTGATGTGCAAGAGCCAGGCGATTGAAAAGGAGAAATGGGAGCAGATTCTTTATTGAAAAACAAGTGTGCAACTGAACTATTTCTGTCCCTGGCACCGAGGAGGTGGCAGTACCCACGTGGGGGGTAGGGGCTTTGTGAAACAGAGGTGCTAATTGTGCTGATGGCACATGGCAGGGCTGCACTTTGATGTCTTCCAGTTATTTCCAGCAATTTCAAGTTATGGCAGCCCAGTGAGGAGATAACATCAAGTGTAGTGCTCAATGTAACCATGTTAAATCTTTGGGTTTATTGGCAATTTCTTTACATGGGACATGGGAACAACATGCATTTCTTATGTGCTTTTCAACCAAGATCCCATTTCTCTGGTAAAACAATTTATCTGCTGCTGACTTTGCCCTTTGCAGATTGACCAAATGGAAACGGTGGGTAATGGTTCCGCTTTTTTAATGCACTTGTTTGGGGCTGCCTTCAGATCAGTTAAAATCTAATTTCCTAAACACTTCCATACTTTTAAGTTGCTACAAAGATGGAAAACATCTTGCAGAAGCTACAGAGAAGCAGAAGGATTTGCAGAGGGTTTTGTATGGCATTGGAACAGGGATTTTATGGAGCACCCACATCACTTATCTGTTTAAATCTCGTGATGCTGGAGGATCTGAAATTGCATGTCTCAGCTTTTCAGGATTCAGCTGTGTTATGTTTAAAGTATCTAAGGAAGACAACCAAATGAGGAACATCTTAAAAAGAAAAATATCCCACAAAATAAACCCCAAACAAAAACCTTCAACTCTCATGGACAAATCATGAGGTGTTTCTAAATGTAAAAGCAATTCAGGTATTTCCATGTGTTTATCATCCAGCCTTCTTTTACTTTTCCAAAATTGCAGGTCAGTTTAACAGTTCAGGATCCAACAATCTTGGGCAAGATTTTTGTTTCAATCCACGTCATTCTGGACTAGTAGGAAGAAAGTCCAGTTTGGGGATCCAAACATGTTTTGATGTCCATAATTTCATATTAGTTTATTAAAAAAAACCCCTGAAACTGTTTCTGATTTCTCAGTCTTATTCAAAGTCTTATTTCCTAGGCATAACTGGGCTGAGATGGCAGAAATCCTTTGGGAACATCTCCCATATAGTGCCCTTCCTTCATCTAGACATGAAATCAGTTTGAATAATGGTAGTGCGAACCTCAAACCTTGGCCCATATTTATCCCCAAAGACATTTTCTCCCTGCTTGGAATCACAGCCCAGTCATTTGGTTGTGCTAATTAAACTATTCCATAATGTCCTGGGAAGTAATCAGGATTTGGGATGGGTGAAAGGAGGAGAGACTTTGGGAGGATCTGCCCAGTGCTGCTCAGATGTGAAGGGCTCAGGCTGTCCAAGAGCATTTCTTGTGCTTCCCTATCCAATAATTCTCTGCTTAAGTAATCAATAAGAAAAATAAATCCTTCCTGGCTTCTAATTTTTCCTTCCCAATACATTTCTGAGAAACCTCAATACTTGGGGTTGTGCATTTAGAGAGGGGTGAGGGAGAGGAGTTAATTAAATGGATTTTAATGACTCCAGACATCCCTAAATTGCTCCTCTGGAAATGGAGTGGCAGCAACCCAAAGCCTCGTGTGTTCTCCTCCCTAAGGAGTTATTTCCACTTAATTTTAGGATGGTCTCAAGATGAATATCTGGCTTATGCTTCCATGAGGGAAAGGCTGGTTCTCCTGAAAAAAACTGATTTTCCTGCTGTCTCCTTGCCCAAACCTGGACCAGGTTTGCACTTCATCCCAGAGTTAGACATGGAGGATGGGCATCGAGACAGCTGCTTGAGGGAAAAATAACCACAATTTTCCTTCCCTGCTGCTAATTTTTAATGTGGTCAACAAACCAAAAAAAGCTGGCACAGCTCTTTTTTTCCCTCTAAGCTGATGAAATTACACAATTCTGAAAAAACCCAATCCAACAGTTTTAATTTTGCAAAAGCTTTTCAATATGAAAATAAAATTGTTGATTAAAAAAAACCAAACAGCAAAAGCACAGTGCTTTTTAAGCAGTCCTGAAGCCCGAAGCTTCCACAGGTTTCTACATTTTCCTGATAAAGTTAGGAAAGGGAGGGAGGTACTCCTCGGGTACACTTCTTAAGCTCCATGATTGCAATTAAATTGCAGCCATACTGCAATTACAGGTATTTTCCACTTTTTTAATATGTTTTCTCCTATTGCCACTTAATCCAGCTTGGAAATACAGTTACATTTTTAGGCTCCTCAGTAAACTGTTGTTTTTCTCAGACTTTGTTGTGGAAATTTGTGCAAAGTTTTCTTAATTTTGGAGTTTAAAAAGTACAATATTGAGTTTCTGTGCAATGTTGCTTGTATGATTTCATATGTGATTATTTTAAAGAAGTGCTGTGTATTATTTATGTTATAGCCACACTAACCACTGCCATGGGTCAGCTGGTTATAAGTATTAATGACAGGACTCAAAACATAATTGCTTTTTAATTACAGTCATTGTACTCCACAGGTCTGCTGATCCTTCTGTTGCAAAGGTCAGGGCTGGGACTGAAAAGGAGGCTTTTTTTGGTGTTATTTTATGAAGATGATTCACTCCTTTCCCTGCATTTTCAGGTTTGAACCTTCTAAAGCCTCCTGACAACCAGCAAAAGAGAAAATTCCAGCGAGGTACATCCCTCTCTCCTTATTTTGCAGGGCAAGGCTTCATTTTGAGGCAGCCAAGCAGCAAAGCAAAGCCCAGGGGACACTGCCTGACTACCAAGCTGTGGGGCTGGCAGGGAGCTCTGAAAGAAAACCTGGTGTAACCATTGGCACGCATTCCAAGGAGGAATAGTAACTCCATTTGTGTGCTCTCTCTGTGGTTGGGAGCTGATGGAAGGCAAAGCTTCAGCTTCCTGAGTTTTCCAAATAAAGCATCCTTTCTGTGGGGCTGTTCTGCAGAGAGAGGCACATTGTCCTTCCTGCTGTGGTTGAGGTTCCCTGTTTTGGCCCTTTGAATGAACAGCTTGGGGCACTGAACAGTTGGAAACTTATTTCCAAAAGGCCTGAATGGATTGCAAGGGGAAAATGTCTTCACTTGGATGGCTTGGAGCTCCTCTTAGTTTATTTATTTATTTATTTATTTATTTATTTATTGTGCCACAGCTACCAGGGCAGCCAGGCTTTGTCTTTAACCCAAACTCCTTTCACTTAAGTAATTAATTCACAAATAACTTCAGTTTGCTTTATTTCTAAGTTTGTTTGTTTCCAGACATTATTACAGCAAGCCAGAGATTATTTAAATACTTGAATTAAAGCATATATTAGCTCTTGGAAATCCAGATGTCGCAAAGAGCAAGTCAGACAGTCCCTGTCTGTGCATGCATTCACACCACAGTGTGAGCCAGTGAGGATGCAAAGCTCACACCCATGTCCTGGTGGGAGCTGCTCACCTCTAATGTGGAGAAAAATGTGTTTCCCTCTCAGAGAAAGCCCTTTATAAAACAAGGTGTGAGGAATTTCGCTGGAATTTCCTGTTCCCACTAAGCCAGGCTGAATGAAGTGGGCAAGCCAGCACTGTATGCTCCATATTCTGGTTTTCTGAATCAAATACTGACCCTTATTTTGCATGATTCACTGCCTTTTTACGTTGCTAAATCCCATTTATCTCTTGTCAGGCCTCCTTTTCCCCGGGGTGTTCTGTTGGTGTGTATTTTTTTTAACCTTATTTTCTATGGCACCAATTACCTGCATATTGTTTAAAACAACACCAGCAAAGAGTTAACAAGTCCCACTGGGAGGAAGAAAAGGCCAAATGAGTCCCCACAGCTGGCTATCTCTCCAGAAATCACCAGTACCCCGAGTTTGCTGTGGGCAAAGGAAAACAAAGCCCTACCAGCCATAAATCAAGCCTTGTGTGCGGGTGCTGTCAAAATAAGCTGTTCTGCCTCACCCTGATCCAACCTGTGGGCCAAGGAGTGCTGTCTTTTATCCATGCCAGTGTTTGGGACTGCCAGGGTGCTCAGGGAGGGGCTGGGGTGCCTCAAATATGAATATCCACAAGGGAATGGGCGTCTCCAGCTTGTGTCGGAAAACTTCATTAGGTGCCTTTAAAACCCAGGCCTTCCTCACATCACCTGTTAATTGTGCCTTGCTTCAGGTTAGTACATTAAAAACATTCCAGCTACAGGTAGCCTTTAAAATCATACATGAAAAATATTCAGATGGGCTTTAAAATCAGAGTTGCATTTTAAATATCAAAGTGTCTGGAATGGTCTGATATTTCTTCTTCATTTTTTTTTCTTCTTTCTCTATTAGAAAGAAACAAGCCCAAAAGTTTGGGTCCAAACTTTCATACAGCTGTAAAGTAAACCTGCCTGGGTTTTGGCCTGCTCCCATCTCCATCTATGATGTTAAAACAGTTAAAGGCATTTTTATCTTTCTCCTTCTCCCCTGGACCATCCTCTGCTTCCCTGAAAACAAACATCAGTGCTGCCTGTTGTATAAAGCCTCTGGTAGGTTCAGTTTGCCTTCACTGGAGTGGCCTGTGTGTCTGTAACTTCATACAAGGGGCAGGTTGTGTAGGTGTGGGATTAAAATCTTTCCAATCAGGCAATTTCCAAATGCACAGAAAGCTCAGCTCCTGTCAGGAGCCTGCCCTGTTTGGATGAGATGAGCAGGAAATCCAGACATCTCCCTAAGATGTGAGGGGTGCAAAAGGAGCAGTGATGACATTGTTTATTTTCTCGGTGAGGTTTTGGAGTCTGAGGACTTTCTAATACTGTGTGTTTTCACATCTCAAGTGGGTGCTGCAATGAGATGTTTCTATCGACTGCTCTGTGGATAAACTGCTTCTCTCCTGTGCCTCAGCCCCCAAATGAACATGAAAATCTGGGACACCAAAATCATTGTAAAACTTCCCTGCACTGAAGTCTTGCCAAGTGCTTTTACAGGGACAGCTGATTTCAAAATATCAGTGTAAAAATCACTCACTCTCTGAAAACAAGCAACAGACTACAAATGAAAGCTGAGAAAGAAAGACTTACTCACTTTTCCACCAGAGAGGGTGGTATGTGCACTGGGGCTGTCTGTCAGCACTGACTGGTGACTCCTGCCTGTGTTCCCAGCTTTGGGATACTAGAGATAACTGATGGAAAACATATCCCACTTACTGACTAACCAGCCTCACCTTCACCCTGCAGCACATTGCAAGGTTAAAAACTGTAGTAAAATACCCATTTTACAACCAATTTGGGTTATTTCTGCTCCAGAGAAATGAAGCAATATTCCATTACCACCTCTGACCATGCTTTATTTTTTCCTACATAGGCTTGTTATGACAAAATGTCTTTCATTTTAATTAAATTTTTCTAGATACTATCTTTGTAGGACTAGCACTCAGAGAGACATAATCACTATTTTTATTAGAAGAGGGTTAATGCTTGTTAAAAATGCTGGAGTAGCATTTGTCACTACTTGTGTTTTTCAGTCTGCAGGGAGAGGATGAGCAAGGCTTCCTCAGATCTGCTTTTCCAGGGTGATCTTTGTACCAATTTAATTCCTGCTCCACAAAAGTGGTAAGTGCTTGGTTATTTTTAGCATACAAATAGTCTGGTAACCTCGGTGAGATTGTTGGGAGTGTTTCAGGGCACAGGTTTGCTGAAAAACTTAACTGCCCTCTGGGTTTGACCTCTACTTTTTTTTTTTCTGCGAACTGCTGATTTCATACGACTCATTTCTAGTTAATAGCCATCACTGGGCTGAGATTTCATCTCATTTATATCACTAAAGAGCTTGAGGTGGTAACAGCTTTCAGCTTTGGCATCATCCAGCCTGAGCCAAGATGAACAAGCTGAGAAATGAAAAATTCAGCCTTGATTTCCTTGGAGGGGGAAGGGACAAAGATGACTGCAAGTGTAGGGCTCCTATCAGCCACAAGCAAACACTAAATATTTTCTAAAGTGACCTAAATTAACCTTCGTGTACTGGCAAAACACACACAGGCAGGGCTGTGAAGGACACAGCAGTCCTGCTTCCCTGCTGACAGTCCCCAGGGGTGTCCCACGTTCCAAAGGACACTAAAAATGGCCCCAATAACCTGTGTTTAGGCAACAGGGTTATACCTTCCTGACTGAGAATGGTCCCAAATGCTCCCAGGCACACCAAGGAGAAGCAATCTTGCTGCTTGGCCAAGTTCTGCAGTTCATTCTTAGAAAAACTCCCACTGATCTAAGGCACGCCAGGATTTCATTTACTGCCGGGAAACGTGAAACCTCCCTGGCTAAAGTATCTTAATTAGGCCATTAGAGCCTGGTATAAAATGGCTGAGATAAACAGGGTCAGGAGGGCAAAGGATATTGTCAATGCATTGCAAAGCCTTTGCTGCTCAGCCCTGGGTTAAACTGCCCAGAGCCAGGTTTCCTTGGAATAAACCACCTGAGCCCTTGGTGGTGGCTCGTTGGAAAGCCTGTGGGTCAGTGCTTTTCCCCTCTGGTGCCTTGTGCTGCTCAGACTTTCAGTTCCTGATTCTGGTGTGGGTTTTTTAGTCCTGCTTTGGGATTTCAGGGTGTGTTTGGGGCAGTTGGAAGAGCCTCATCCTCTGTTTTCTTGTGCAGGGGCTGGTTCCAGAATGTGGGATCTGTCACCTGTTCTCTTTGTGTTGCTTTTCCAGAAATGCTTTAACAACTCCAGGAGACTGAAATCAAAGAATCTGGTGAAGTGTTAAATTTAGGGCCTCTGTGTGTGTGTACAGGGGGAGGTGCAGAGCACAGACTCATACAATAGAATCACAGACTGGTTTGGGTTGCCCATCCAGCCTGGCCATGAATGTTCCCAGGGATGGGGCAGCCACAGCTTCTCTGCCCAACCTGTGCCAGGGCCTGCCCACCCTCACAGGGAAGAATTTCTCCCTAATATCCAATCTAAACCTACTCTCAGTTCGAAGCCATTCCCCTTGTCCTGTCATTCCATGCCCTTGTAAAAAGCCCCTCTCCATCTCTCTTGTGGGCTCTGAAGGTACTGGAAGGTGCTATAAGGTCTCCTTGGAGCCTTCTCTTCCACAGGCTGAACAACCCCAACTCCCTCAGCCTGTCCTCACAGCGAGAGTTCTTGAGTGGTGTTTTTGTATCCTGGTGGGTACGAAAAAAGTCACAAATCCAAAATATTCACCATAAAATAGGGACTTCTAGAATGGCAAAACAGGTTTTTTTTTTCTGTGCATCTACATGGTAAAATCTTTTTTTTTTTTTTTACTTTGAGGCTCATCATTTCTGATGTCAAGAATTTCTGCTCAGAAGTGAGATAAAGCTAGAAGCTGTTGATGTGGGAAATTAAATGTAAGTGTGAAATCCTCAGCTTATTACTCACTACCAGCAATCTGCACATTTCTGCAACTAGAGTTAAATTATCATTTGAGAGTTAGTAATTGATCAGGCTGTTAGACCTGTGTTATTGTTTCTTTTGTTGTTGTTGTTGGCTTTTTTAAAACCAGACAATCTGTTGGAAAAATATACTGGGTAACAAATACTTTTGCTGAGTTTGCCTGTAATCAGAAACTGAAAAATCAGAAAAAGGAGAAATATTATGATTCTTAAAACTGTTAGCAAAAATTACATTTTTGTTTTAAGAATGCAGGTATTTTTAAGAGTAAGAATCCCTCCCTGGCAATAGGTTTGTGGCAGCTGGGCCTCTTTCCTCTGGTGAGAGTAGGGAGGCTGCCATGTCCCTGCTTTCCTGGGCAGAAAAGGCTTCTGGAATGCTCTCTACATCCAGAGTGGGGGTGAATTTTGTTAAATTGGTGGTAATTATCTTATGGAAATGTGTACTGTTGGGCATGTTCAGCCTCCAGAAGAGACAGAGAGGGGACCTCCCCCATGTCTGTCAGTGCCTGCAGGGAGGGGGCAGAGCACGGACCAGGCTCTGCTCGGGGATACCCAGCAATGGCACAAGAGGAACGGGCAGGAACTGATGCCCAGG
>VWZD01005151.1:167073-238755 GCA_013396695.1 Sakesphorus luctuosus
GAAAAAATAAAAAAAAAAAAGAAAAGAAGAAAGAAAAAAATGAGCCAGAATGTCTGAGAAAATGTCCAGCTTTCTGTACATCGGGGACATCGTGTCCCTGTACGCCGAGGGCTCGGTGAACGGATTCATCAGCACGCTGGGGTGAGTGCGGGGCCGGGGGGCACCGGGCACAGGAAGGGGCGGCAGCGCGTCCTGCCCCGCCGAGCGCGGAAAGTAGGAAGTGGTGGGGAACGGGAAGGGATGCGAGGAGTTCTCCGAGCTCCCCGCTCGGCTCCTGCACCCCCGGGAATAGCCGGAGTTTGGCAGGACCCGCGCGGGGCTGTGGCCTTAGCACACTCCTCGTGTCCAGCTAGCCTTTATTGATTTATTGCAGCCCTGAGAATTTTTGACACGGGCGAAAAGGTCGAAGAACTTTGCTCGCTCCTCTCGCCGTAAATTAGCTCGTTCAACCTGCACGCCTTTGCTGCTGGCTCGTGTCTGCCTGAGGTCTTACCTGTGGTTGTCCATGATCAGATATTTACGATCACATACCTGATTTAATGGAGGTGCTTTTCCCCTGAGCTCTTGTTTCTCTTTACAGGGTGGAAAGGTGTAGATTAGCCATGGCTGCTCACACTGAACTACCCCTTGCTTCAGTTTTTTATTAACCTCGGCCACTTCAAATCAGCTTCTTGGAATCCAGGAAGGAAAACCTCAGGGATACATTGACACATTTCTTTAAACACTCACCTAGTTTGGTTGCAGTCCGGTGTCCCGAGGGTGCAGTGGTTCCATCTGATGTTCATAATTTCAGTAACTTTGTGGCACGTCCAAAGTAAGCCTGTCCTGAAACGTTTGTCACTGGAATCATCTGCGCTGCATGGATTGTAGTGATCCGGCAAACAAGGCAGCTCAAACTAGTTAAATATCAAGTGTCATTTGCTGCTTAAATGTTAACACTACCTTTGGAGTCAGAATTCCACTTGCCAAGGCTGGTTAACACGGGAATCACTCCTGTATCTGTGTGAGTCTCCCTGTGGTCTGTGATCCCTTCCACGGGGGACTGCAGGTATTAAAATGCAAACAATGAATGTCTAAGTTACTTGGTGTGGTGCTGTTACTCCAAAAGAGCTGGTGTTTAAGGTCTTTTATATTTTTTTCAGTGTTATTATTGCATCCAATCCCTGTTGTTCGCTCTTTTAGTCTGTTGACAAGTGTTTTTCGGTGGTTTGTTCCTCCATTTGTTAATTTGGCGCCTTCTTTCACTGACTGTGTTGTCTCACATCTCCTTTTGTTTTGCTGACTCTTGCAATTTTAAATCCTGTCTGAAAACATTAGCTTTCTGCAACTGTTAATTGCTGGAATTGTTGCTTCTTCTTGTAATCCCAGCGTTTCTTTTTTGTCGGTGTATTTCCTTGCTGGTTTGTTGTGTTGTTCCCTCTCATCTCTGTGTTCTGTTATGTGGAGGAAGCAAAATTTGTTGTGTTTTGCTTTTCATTGTCCTCTTCCTCTCTGAGAACACCTGCTTGTCTGCAGCCACAGATGCTTGTGCTGTGACTGGTGCTTGGACAGCTTGAATATGTGCTTTGGCATTGCCATGTCACAGCCTTCAGGCTGCTGATCCTCCTCTTATCCCTTGGAG
Source organism: Sakesphorus luctuosus (assembly GCA_013396695.1). Lineage (NCBI taxonomy): Eukaryota > Metazoa > Chordata > Aves > Passeriformes > Thamnophilidae > Sakesphorus > Sakesphorus luctuosus. Next base: position 168,695 of record VWZD01005151.1, read on the forward strand.
TTAAGGCAGGACTTTCACTACCAGTTTTATAAATGAGAAGCCAAGATCAAAGCCTGTTTAAGGCACATGGGAGCTCTTTACTAGAAGAAATAATTGAGTTCAAGCCAACACTCCATCCAGGCTCTCTTTTAGCCCAGCTCAAGAAAACTGCCTGGGATGAGACAGAACTCCTGTGTGTCTCTCCTTCAGCCACAGGCCAAGAGTTCAAGAGTGCTGATGTACCTCTGTTGGCTTTTAAGTCCAGCATTTTTTGTGCCCTGCTCCCTGGCATGGTAAAAGCAGCCACAGAGCCAGGAGGCTGCAGGAAACTTGAAGTCACCAGTGGAAAAACTACGCTGTGTGCTGAATGGGAATGCTGACCCCTCTGCTTGGTGGTACAAGAGCTTGGACTGACACTTCAAGCTGTGATGCCAGGGTACCATTTCTGTGCCAACTATTGCCACTGCTGCCTTTGGAATAGTTGCAGCAACATAAGAGGCACAAAACCCTCATACACTCAGGGGAAAAGCTTGCCCAGCTGCACTTTGCAAACACCTGGAAAGAGGAAGCCTCATCTTCCACAGGTGTTTCTAGTTGGTGAGGACAGGGTGGGGTAGGATTGGCAGTGATTGCTTGCCCTTTTCATTTGACTGCTGTGGATCCTTTTTTAATTGCTCCTGCTGTGTGTCCTTGTTTAATTGTTCTTGCCTGGATTGCACCTAAGAGGTTGCTGGGCAAACCTGTCCTAGACTATGGAGCCCATGGGGGAGTCTCCTGCTGTTTCTTGGGCTTGGGATTCAGCTCAGGTATAGTGACTATAAGGCAGGGAGAGAGTCTTGTTTATTTTAAGCTGTCAAAGGCTAATTGTTTCTTAAACAAAGCAGGAGCAAGGCCATTCTATAATAAAAAGGTGCCCAGCACCTCTCCAAGCAGGGGGTCTGCCATAGCAGTGAACCTCCCTCCCTGAAGGGTTGAACCAGCTCAATAGATGAGTTTTGAGAGAGATTTCTATGTATTTTTTCCTCATTTGATAGTGCAGAAATTTTCACATGCTCAGTTTTCCCAGCAAACTTAGAGCCAAGAGAAAGATGTAGCTGAGCCATTCAGATCCTGTGCTGGGTCAGGTTATTATCTACTATAACCCGAGCATGGAAATCTTCCTCTTGTGCAGTTCAGAATGCCCAGACTGCCTTTTAGGAGACAGGGGATCTGTGCCCTTGGCCCTGTGTCCAGGTGAGTGGTGCTGGGTGAGGGCAGGAGCGCCTTCCCATACCTCCTTCTCCAGTGAAGGTTTGGGAATTGCTGGAGCCCAAAGCATTGGGACACTTCTTTGAGATGGAAGAAACCTGTGTTTTTGTCCTCTTGCCTCTGAGCTGTTTCATTGCTATAACCAGCTGTTGGAGGGGAGTGTGAGGGCTCTGCTTTCACATTTGATCCCTCTTAGTCAGAAGAGGAAACTGAACGTCTCTTCCGCATCTGGGGTGAGCCCTGCAAGGTGGGATGGGGGAGGGAATCAGCCACTACTGCTCCAAATTCCTCCTCCTGTATCCGTGTTTTATGAGGCAGAGGTTGTGCTCAGGTTTTTAGAATAAGAGTTGTAACCACTGGTCTCCAGGAGGATGTTCTAGGCTGTGGATCTCACATGGACATGGGCACCTCTGGCTGATGGTCCAGGAAAGGGTTTCAGGGCTCAGTGTTTTCTCTGGCTGCTGCAGCCTTTGGATGCTTGAGGTGATGAGAGTCCAAACACTCCCCTGTGTCTTTCTGCTTGGCTTTGGGCTTATTCTGGGTTTAGGTGCTGCTCTGTCATCTTGCTTTTCCAATCTCCCTCCTTCCTTTTTAAATAGGAGAATGCTTTTGGATGCATAAGCTGATAGTCCTGCAATTCAGTGCAAAAAAGGGCATATTTGGGAAAAGGAGTTAACACCCATTGATAAATTCCTGCCACTGCAGGATATATTTTGTGCTGGGTTACTGAGCTGTGCTGATACTGGGGTTTTATACAGTGAAACTTGTGCACAGTTGGAGGCTTCATGTCCCACAGGGAGTGTGTGGCAGAGCCAGGTAATTAATCCAGTTATCGTAAGTTGTCTTAGCCTGGTGTATGAACCTCCTTGAGACCACCTTTCCCAGTGTTTTGGCTGTGAAGGGTGTCAGTGATGCCTACTGGGAATTAAAACTGTATTAATCACCGATCAGTACAAAGAGGGGAAAAAGGTATTCCTGATTGGAGAGGTGGAAGGAAAAAAGTAAGTGAGGACAACGGGCAGGATCAGCTGTGGGAAAGTTTGAGCCTGTTGTTCACCGTGGGGAGCTGCATTCCTGTCTCCCCTCCAGGAATGTGCAGGGAGAGATCTCACAGAACACAAAAATCACTGGAGTGAGAAGCAGGATCCACCTGCTCAGGGATACATGGCCATGGATGTTGAGAGGGGCTGAGATGTATTTCTAATTAGCAGCAAAAAGGGTGTTGTAGATTATTTTTCCTAATTTTCTTCAGGTTAACATTGATTTTTCTTTAATATCTTTAATTTTTTGAAGTGCTTCCTGGAGCTTTCTTGTTTCAAGTATCACAGGTTCATTCCAGCCCCTCCACTGTGTTTTTGTGCAGGGGTTGTCTTGCTGAAATTGGACTTAACCCACAGGTTGAGTCAATCATACTTTGTGAAGAGACAAGATTACATAGAAAGTGCTTTAGAAACAGCATAAATCAAAATAGACCAAAAAAATGTGTCATCCTCGTGGCTTCAGGAATGGTGCTAAGAGGAAAGATGTAGTGACTGGAGATGCTACAAACACATCAATGCAGTGTTTTCATCAGAGCACTGAATTTTTAACCCTGCTCTCCTGCTGTCTGAAGATGTAAGCTATGGTTAAGGAGCAAAGTATCCATCCTTTAATTAACAGTAAGTTTTGCTTTCATATCCCAGCTGAAAAAAGGTAATTAGTCAAGAAAGAGTAAAAAAGCCTGAAGAAAGTGAGAGTGGCATAACTAGAATTACTCATAATTTAATTCCTATATATATAGAATCAAATAACACCCAGAAGAGGAAAGGGAAGATGCATTTCAGCTTTTCTGTGGGCAAAAGTACTAGTATGTTTTATTTCCTTGGTACTTTATCCTCCAAACTAACAGCACTAATGAAATATTAGAGTTTTGATTGTGTATATTTTTCAAACATACTGTGTAGGATTGGCATTTTCAGGAATATGTTGTTCTGGTTGTCTTTCTAATGCAGCAGCCCTGGTCTGAATCCTGCTTTTTATGCTAATTTGCACCTTTCAACTGCGTGAGGTGTTGCTTTCCTGTGATAATTTCCTAAACCATAAGCTATATGAGATGCATTATTAAACACCTGCATTGATCTTACAATAATGCCATGTCAGTGGAGATGTCGACACACAAATGCAGCTGCATCTCCCATGCCTTGCCATGCAGCACACAAAGCTCATATCCTCTGTAATTACCCACTCTCACTGGCAATTAGGCACGGCTCCAGCTCTGCTATTTATAACCACCCTATTTTGATGCTCGTTTCAAGTGTTGTAACAACAGTGGCATCTCTAAATAAACAATGAGACAAAGCTTTCCACAAAGAGCCTTGGGGAAATGCAGAGAGGAACGAGCCCTGCCCTGCGGGGCTCAGACTCCTTTCAGAAGTTTTCAGAGCACGGCTTGGGTGTGAAGGGAAAAAAGCATTGGGCTTAATTAGAGTGTTATGATTTATGAGACTGGAACATCCTTGGTTCAGAGAGCACCATCAAGCAGGATTGGAGGGAAGGCTGGGCTTAGGGAAGGGACTGATGGATTAATGAGAAGAGAGTCTACCTGTAAGCTGTGTGGTAGTGATGGAAATGAGAGGAATTTAGAATTGAGACAAAACACACTCCAACTTCCCATCTGCATAATGTGGGGGCGAGTCAGGAAAGAGCGGGGAGATTGTTCAACCTGTGTGACTTAAAGTCTTTAACTTTCACATTATGAGAGCACTAACTCAACTAAACTGCTCTTTACATGGCTCTTGGTGTCACTAGAGATCACAGCTCCCCTGTATTTTTAAAATACAACAGAAGAAGGAATCAGAATCAGATGAGTCTTTGACTTCCCCAGCTGGAATATTGTTCCCCAAGAAGTTCAGGAATACTCTGCTCAGCTGCTGTTTGAAGCCCTTTGCTGTTTGTTGGGCATTGGCTCAAAGCTGTGTCCTCTGCACGTGGATCTGCTGCTCCAGAAGGTCTGGTTTTTGCTGGCTTTGAAAGGTCTGCTGCTCCTTGTGTGATGGACTTGATAAGGGATATTTATGGAAAAACTGGAGAAAGGAAAATGAAAGGTCATTTGGGATTTTGCTTTTTACTTTGTCTGTGTTGTGTTTTGCCACTTAATCAGAGATGCATATTTTAATTATCTTGAGGACATAATCCCCTTAGGACTGATGCTTTTAAACTTTCCTTTATTTATTTGTAAGTCTAATTCCATCTAATTACTTGGACCAGTAGTTCCACCACTATGTAGATGTGTAGACACTTTCTGACCCAGGTCCTGGTTCCTGATGTTAAACCTTAATGGTTTACACCTGCAGCTGTGTGGGAGGTGAATCCCAATTCCCAGCATTCCCACCTTTTTTTTTCCTGGATGGGGTCACAGGGAAGCCCCAGTTTTCCAGCTGCTTCATGTTCCCTATCTCTGGAAAAATATATTCTGTTTTCACTCACTGAGTTCACTTCAAATACAAACCAAACTTAACCCAAGGAATTCACATTCCAGCAAGGTAAGGTTTGGGTTGCAGAACTGGGAAGAGAGTTAAGCAAAGCAAAGGTAAAAAAACAAGGTTAAAAGGTACTTGTTTTATTCATGTCCTGTATTGGGTCCCGCTGGAGGTATTTTAGGGGCTGTTTTGGCTCTGGCAGCCAAAAGGTTGTGCCAGGAGGGGTCTTGTTGCTCTAGTGCCGCTTTTGTGACTCTCAAATGGTTGAGGCTGGTCTCAAACACTTGAATATTTTTTGGGGGTTTTTGGCATTGTTTAAGAAAATGCATAATTATATCACCTTCTCCAAGGGAATGTCTGAGGTGAAGTTTCAGTTACTCGGAAAGAAATAGCAGTTTTAGGGTTATAATGAATTGTACGACTTGGTAATTATTATATAAAAAAGTTTGGGCAATTCTTTTGAAATGTCCCTTTAGGTTGTTGCATGAGTGAAGGTGTAGAGTTGAAATTTATACGGAAATACTTGCTGAAATGAGGCTGGAAGGGCATTTCCAGGTGTGGTTGTTACCATTTGCCACTAAACTTTACTACAGCTCTTCTCTGTACAAAGAATTGATATTAAAACCAGCAGTCAAATTTTTATTCTTTGACCTCTGGCAGATAAAAATCAGTGTCATTTAAAAGCAAATCAACAAAGGCTTTTTATGAATCTTAAAGTACAGAAACTTGTGATCTGATGCTTGGAGTTCTTATCTCCATTCTCTTTTAGGACCTTGTTTGAATTTCAAACAGCTTTTCTATTCCCTGCACTTAACACCCACAAGTTAATCAGTGTTGCAGGGGCATCTGAAAACAACCTGGTGGAGAAAAGCCTGAAAACCAGAATGGTCACAAACTAAATGTAAGAAGTGCCCTGAGTTCAGGAGTGATTTTCTTCCATTAATTTAAAATCAGAGCCTGTGCTCTGCAGGTAGAGGGGCAGTGGTTTTTGCATGACCTTGTTGATTTGGGTTTAAAGTTAGCTGGGTCTAGATTTCTGACAGGCTGTTTTTTTAAAAATACTTAATTAAAAACCCCCAACAACAACCAAACTTCACAGAGTGAAAAATGTTAAGTGCCTGTTTGTAGCATTTTCTTTGATATCTTGGACAATTTTTTGAGGTTACACCTTTTACTAAGGTGAACTCAGTTCCAGCCTAATGGTGCTTCACTCCTGATCCAGGTTTGACAGGGCTCTGTGAGTTTGGCTCTTTTACAGGGAGATGAAAAGTCAGACTCAGGAGGGGAATTTTGATGCTCTAAAATGAGGTTTTACATGAGGCTTGCTGATGTAAAAATCAGGTAGGGCAGTGTCTGTAATGCTTTTCAGTTGAAGACAGAACTTGGGAAGTCAACCTTTACTGTCAAACACTTCCATAACTATTGAAATTATATACAATTATTTTGGATTTTATGTTGATTTGAGAACATTAAAGCTATTGCAATAAATACAGGAAGTCCAAGTTTCAAATGGAGATTTTCTGGTATCTTTGTAGATATCCTTACGTATCATCATAGCATGTTATTTATGAAGAATATTAGAATACAGAAAAAAATCCTTGCCTTTAAATGATAGAAGTGCAAAGTAACATACAGAAAATCTGGTGGATTTTTTTGTCTTTGGTGGTGAGGAGGTAACAATTTATGTGTCAGGCTGATCAGAGGGCTGGAGCAGCTCTACTGGGAGGAAAGGCTGGGAGGGTTGGGATTGTTCAGCTGGAGAAGAGACCTCATTGGGGTGACCTCATTGTGGCCTTGCAGTGCCTGAAGGGAGCCCACAGGGAAGATGGAGAGAGACTATTTCCAAGGCCCTGGAGTGACAGGACAAGGGAGAATGGCTTCAGACTGACAGAGAGTAGGGTTAGATTGGATATATGGAAGAAATTCTTCCCTGTGAGGGTGGGCAGGCCCTGGCACAGGTTACCCAGAGAAGCTGTGACTGCTCCATCCCTGGAAGTGTCCAAGGCCAGGCTGGATGGGGCTCTGAGCAACCTGGGCTAGTGGAAGGTGTCCCTGCCCATGGCTGGGGTTGGAACTGGATGATCTTTAATGTCCTTCCAACCCAAACCATTCTGTGGTATTACATATTCTTACACCCAGAAAAAGTAACTAACAAAACAGTGGCCAAGTCTCATGACATTGTTTCCTGTATAAGTGACCTGAGATGTAGATCCTACTCCTGCACATTTGTAGGTTTAAATTGCAGAGATATCATGAGGCAGTTTTAATAAAGAACCTGTTGAATAGGAGCCAAGTTAAGATTTCTACTGCCTTGGTTGGATCTTCAGGGGTACTAAAAGATGGATTAGGATTTAATCAGGAGTTGGATTAGGATTTAATCAGGAGGGCAGTGCAGAGGTTTGTGTCAGCAGTGCCTTTTCTTGCAGAAACGAAACAAGGTCAGGACCTGGCAGGCAATAAGTCTTGTCTGTATTAACTTTTGTAGTTGAACAGGTTTTTCTGCCACTGGGCCAGTTAATGTCCCCAAGCTTTTCCCCTCTGGAATATCGAGGACATGGTAAAACCATTTTAAGTATGTTTCTAAAGATGCAGAATGAAGTTTATCATGACAAGGAAAAAGTGTGCTTAAGAGAGTTTTCTATGTTGGGTGGAACCTCAGTGACAGTGGTAGGTGTAATTATTAATGTTCTTCAATTGTTATAGAGGTGAGAGATAAAACCCCTCCCCCTTCCTGCAATCAGGTGACTGAAGAAACAGAAATCCTCACCCAAAGTTCATAAACTTGGAAAAGCCTCAGGAAAGGGTGAATCCTGTCATCCAAGAAGCTTCTTAGAAAGAAATTCAGCATCATCAGGGCAAGCTAAACAGGCCTGAGTGAGTCCAGAGAGGGTCACAAAAACCTCAGTCAGAGCCAGAGTAAATCTGATATATTGACCTAAGAGCAATAAAAATGAGTGTGCTACTGAGCTCTCTTCTTTCTCAAAACTGTTATCGGGCAAAATCCTGCTGTTTGGTTTGTCCTCTCTCCAGGAAAATTAGAATTCATCAATTCCTGGCCTCAGTTGGTGATCTTAAAGGTATTTTCCAGCCTAAGTGGTTCTATAAAATTATTTCCCAAGAACTGATCAAGAAAATGCCTGGAGCCATCTCAGACTTTTCTTTGTAGCAGAAACAGCCTTTAAGTCTCCAGGACTGACATAATTACTTGTGGCTAATGATAATATGGTATCATGGGATGGATCCACTTCCAAAAGGGAAATTTGGGATTAGTATTATATGTGGAGCCACAGTGCAAGAAATAATATGCACCCTCAAAAGAGACCAGAGAGAAATGATATTATTTCTAACACAAGAATTGGAAGCCTTGCAGGTGGAATTAAAGCAACAATGAAAATGCCATCTGTATTACGACCTTGGGTGCATCAGTGGGAGTTTTGTAGTGACACTTTGAATGATGATTTGCAGATGAAAGTGAAGCCTTTGATGAGCAGCAATTAAAAACTGTCTGGGAAAAGAGCAGGCAATATCCCCACTCTCAAACAGCCAGGAGGGCTCTCTGAGCTGGTCAGAAATGTCTTTGCTGTGGTCCTGAGCTGTTTTTCCACAAAATATGAGTGAGGAAAGCTTTGGATTGCTTTGTGTTTGAGCCTCAGCAGAGGCTTGACTTTATAAATGAACTTGCAAATCAGTTGTCCAGGGAAACATGTATGAAAAGACAAAGGGGACTTGAGGAGGTGACAAAATATAATAGAATTTTTAATCTGCTTGGGGAAAACTCCTGTTGGTGCTTAAAATTTGACACTTCAGTTTATGTGAGGAAGAAGTACACAGTCAGTGCTATGCTGAGGCATCTGGAGAGCAGCTTAACATTTAGTTGCAGGAACTAATAGGGCTGTTAATCCAGCTCCAGGTGCTCACAGATCTGGGAGCAGATCCTTGGTGACCTCACCCAAAGGAACTCTTTGGAGACTCCCTGCAGATCCAGCCTCGGGCAGGAGATCAAAGAATTATTTCAAGGAATGGCTCTGCTGAAAAAGGCATCACTTCTTTCTTTCCTTCTCATAAGTTGCTAAACCTCCTGAGTAAGATGCAAAATGCCCTGAATCATTCATTTCATGGATGTGTTGTCTCTGGAATGGACTTCAGAGCAGCCAGAAGGTTCCACAGGAGATAACCAGGTCTTGCAGTCACCTGAAGGTGTGGAGTGGCAGCAGGAAGGTTTTCTGGTCGTGTCAGGCAAGCTGGGAGTTTAGAAATGAGCTGGTACCCAGGTGGTTTTGTTCATTCAGAAATTTTGCTGTGGCTCAGGAACTGCTGAAACCGGAGTGGGCCACGAGAGTCGTGTAAAAAACGCATGAGCAGGATGTGGAAAACAGTGCAGGAAATGTGATGTTTGCAAGATACGAAAAAGAGGCAGAGCCCCCAGTGCAGCAGAATTTTCTGGGGGCATCACTGGGGTGTGCTGAGCTTTTTGTCTGCCAGAGAATTGATAGTTTTGTGGCATAGTTATGATTTATTTCCCAAAATCACGCCGTACTTGTGGAGTCTGGCACCAAAGTGCGCTGCAAATAGGAGAGGATGATCCTTGCAGGTTTAGAAACATCTGTGGATTAAATGATAATTTTAATTCCAAGTATTTCACCAAGTCTTTGAGACTGTGTGCCCTCTCAGTGTGCCCACAGGCTGGTGGGTGTGGGGAAGGTATTGAATCCATAATAATTCCTTGCAACTGTCTTGTTTTATAGATTGAAGGAAATGAGGGCACCAGGTCCTATTGCTTTTGAGGAGTTCCAAACAGGAGTGAATGAGAGTATGAGTTATGCTCCAGAAGTTATTTTGTTTCAATATAAAGCAAATCTCTGTATTATGAAGACATTCTGGTGGGATGTGGACTGTGTAGAAGATCAAACACTGGACTGGAAAAGCTTGTTCCAGCCTGTTTGGGAACATGAACATTTCTTGGATGCAATTTTACAGGAAAAACGTGTGAAGTCCAGGGACTGACTGGAAGTGAGTGAGACATAATGAATCAAGGAGATTTTAGTCCCAATTGCACTTTGTGCCTCCCCTTTGTATGTAGTTGAGATATGTGTTAAAATAGTCCACCCTTGAAGTGACAAGTGCATGGAATAGAGACCAAGGTCATGTTCAGATATAAAATATCCATGAATAAAGATTGCCAGCAGGCTGAGGTGAAACAGCATCTTCTCAGTAGCTGCTTTTCATGTGTCATCTCAGTTTAGCAGAGGTCATAGAAGAAATAAAGGAATTTTATCCCTTTAGCCTGAAAGGACTGAAAACATCTTGTCAGTTCTTTCCAACCACTTCATTCCATTGAGGATAACAAAGACATTGTATTCCCAGACTTGCCTGAGTGCTGAAATGCCTTCAAGTGCCTTCAAGTGCTGTCAGAGTGGAACCTGCACCTTGGTTGTGGGTGTCCAGGTTGGTGGATGGTGTTACCCATTGGAGGGGTTTTGGAATTTCTGTGTTCTGGCTGGTTTGGATTGTTTTTCTGTGAAGGTGGTTTGAGGGATCAGGCCTGAGTTCCTGTTTTCTGAGAACTGCTGGAGACACTCATTATTTCTGTTAAAAAACAGATGCAGGGTTTTTTTTCTCCCTGACCTTTACAGCCAGAAGAAATATGGATGTATTTTGTAAGCTGGGCCTTAAATATCTTCCTTCAGTTCTTGGTCTGCCCCATATAAACCAGGACTGAATTATTCTGAGTGCAATGAAGGAGGTTATCTAGTTGGAGAGAGGAGGATTTTCCTGTGCATTCAGTGAGATATGTTGGTATCTCCTCCAGGCTGAGGTGGCTCTCCATGGGTCGTTGTTTCCAGCATTAAATCTCCTTGTGGAGGAACTGGAAGCCCCTTTTGTCTCTGTGGCATCCTGAGTGAGTGGTTTGTGCTGGCAGGGACACCCTGCAGGGCACGTTTTGTGCCACTGACACTTCTGCCACAGCACTTGCAGTTCGTGTGGTCGGTGGCAGGATGCCAGAGGGGAAATTTGGGCTGGAGAGGCTCCACACAACTCAAGCAGGAGATCACAAGTGATTATCTGTTATCACTAAACCGTCTTTTGCACAGTTTCTGCTTCTGGGGGAGGCTGAAAAATTGAGTCTTAGGTTTGGGATGCCAATGAGTTTTGGTTTCCTGTTAGTTTGCAGGAAGGAGGAGGTGCTCTGATGTTTGCCTGGATTTGGGATTTAGCTCAGGAATTTGATGACTCAACCACTACTCAGTCCCCAGACTGATCTTTTGGGATAAAACACGAATGTGAAGGGACTGACATGTATTACAATAGCAGAGATGCAAATGACGTGAGATCCTTTCTGGAAAGGCCAAATGCTCCAAGGAGAGGCAGTGGCCAGGACTTCAACACTCTCCCATCTGGCTGGTGGCTATTTGTGCTCTGGAGATGTTGGGTTTTCCCTTTGGAGGCTGCTGTGTCTGTCTGGGTGTCCAGATGAAGTTCTGTGTGTCTGGGTTGGTCTCTTCTCCCAGGCACTCAGCAATAGGACAAGGGGGCACGGGCTCAAGCTCTGCCAGGGGAAATTGAAGTTGGAGAGCAGAAAAAAATTCTTTCCAGAGAGAGTGCTCAGGCATTGGAATGGGCTGCCCAGAGAGGGGGTGGATTCCCCATCCCTGGAGGTTTTTAAAGTGAGCTTGGCCGTGGCACTGAGTGCCATGATCTGGTAAAGGGACTGGAGTTGGCCCAAGGGTTGGACTTGATGATCTCGGAGGTCTTTTCCAACCCAATCCATTCTATGATTTCTGATTTATTTGTTCTGATGCAGGACCATCTGCTTTCAGGTGGGTCTTGGCCAGAGGGACGTGCTGTGAAGTCTCATTTTGCATCTTCCACTGTGCTGAGAGGAGGGGAAGTGGGATGTTTGTGCCATCCCTTGCAGATGGAGAGCTGAGCTCTGGCTGCTTCGCTGGTATCTGGGCTCTGTGTTGCCAGGGGAAGTCAGCAGAGAACCTCATCCAAATGCCACTTGAAATTCTGCTCCACAGCTCTGACAAGATCTCTGCAAAGTTAGTTGGCAGGAACTAATGCATAACTTTGGTGAGTTAAGTGCTGTGATACTTTTTTGTTCTAATTTCAGGATGACAAGTTAGATACAAGCTTTTCTGTTGTATAAACACAGAGCTTTATACACAAACAAGCAGTTATTTTTGGTGCACATTTCCTAAGAAAAAATTAAACTGGAAAGGTAAAAATAAACAAAAGCATGTTCTAAACCTCCTTCAGATTAAAGGTTAGAGAAAACAAAACAACAAAGGCACAAGCTCACTTCCAATTCACATATTTGCTGACACAAAGCTGCAGACCAGCCAGCTGAGCTGCACATTGTGAGGTGCAGGAACAATTTGCCTTCCTTTTAAGTTACCAGAGTGCCAAGCAGCACACACATGCAGCGCAAGAAATCCTCCTCCCTGCTTCCATTTTTCTAAGAAATATTCTCTCTTTAGGTTGAACCAGTATCTGTTCTCTCCTAATGGATCACAAGTGAGCAGTTAACTTCTGATGTCTTATTTAGTGCACTTTGCTGATGGAGGAATTTATCTGAGTATAGTGTGGTATCAGAGATTATTGTACCTTTTGCCTCTGTTCATAGTTTTTCAAGCCACTGAGGCTGTGGAAAACCATTTGCTCTGAAAGCTGCTTTATATCAGTGACTTCAAAACAGTTTCTGTGAGCGCTTCTCAGCCCTCTCTAAGCAATACTTAAACAATTGAGTAGAGATTTGTGCCAAGGGAGTTGACTGTGGCTCAGAGACCCTCTGAACCGTTGTAACATGAAGTGAACGACCCACATTAATGTTTCCTTTTGCCCTTGCCCGCGTTTGGGTCAATTTAATCCTTTTATTGAATGTTGTGGTCTTGTAGCTCCAAAGAGAGCCAGGAATGCTGCTTTATTTCCATATGTGAAATCAGAAAATAGTGGGGAATTTTCTCTTGGGAGAGGGACATGGGGCAGGGCTGCAGCTGTGATTCCCAGGGAAAAAGCTTTGGAAGAGCAGGAGGCCGGACCTTGTGCCACTCAGGCTGGAGCGTCTCAATGTCCTCTCGAACGGAAGTGTTAATCAAAATATAGCAGACTAATTGTTTATGTGAGTGGCTGAGATTACCCCAGACAATGTGGGGCTGTTTGACTTGGAAAAAGAACTGTGTAACCATATGCAAAGCTGCACCACAGAGATAGTCAATTGGCTGCTGAATTGTGTCATAAAAGCTGGAAAGGTGATAAAACCGGGGCTGATGTTTGGGTGGGGTGCTGGACTATCAGTTCAGATCAGCTCATAGCTGAGGAGAATTATTTACTATGCCCAGATGAATGGGGCACAGGGGCTGAGGCACTGGGCCGGTTTTTAATCTTAATGTGCCAGGCAGCAGGTTCACTTCTTGTGATAGTGTGTCCAAGAGGGTTGTGGAGTGATAAGGAAAAAGTTAGAATAGTTTTACTGGGCTGAATATTATTGCACAATATTAGATTAGAACTTTTTTAAAGGGGGGCTGAGTACACCAATTAAGTTTGTTTAACTTGAAACTAGATGTGAACATTGGTATGCTTTGTTTTTGTGCCCAGGTTCCCCTTGCAGAGGGAAAGGAGCTGCCACAGTCAGGCAGTCCCTCTGGGAACGAGGGATACAAACCTCAGGATCTCAGGCTTGCCTGGAACTGCATTTCAGACCTTACCCTGACACACCAAGCTCCCTGAAAGGTGGAATGTGTTTTTCTTCCCATTTACTTAAAATTTTCCCATTAAGAAAATATAAAAGAGTGGCCTGAGAGAAGTGACATCTCTGGAAAGGGAAACAGGGATTTATTTCTGTTGCATCTGTTCCTCTGTGGTCCCTCCCAGCTGGTCATGCAGGAGAAAGAAACCATGACTGCCTGATTCCATCACCCACCATGTTCTCACCTTGTCCAGTTCCTCTTAGTAGCTCCATGATCTTCTTCCAACCAGGTCCTTTCTTTTCTGCTCATATTGTTTTTCCCCCACTGGTGCCTCATCTTCCTGATGCCCTGGAACCCTTTCCCTGTGCCATCCCACTGCCAGCCTTTCTCACAGATTGGATTTTTCCCCTTCCCCACCCGCCTTGCTGGACACTCATGGGCATCAAAAACTTCTTGCTGGAGCAGGACAAGCTAACCCACCCCCCACCGTTTTAGTCAGGGATCTGCTCCAGGTGTGAAGGATCTGATCCCTGAGCCAGGCAGCTGCTTGCCCAGTGCTGTGCCAGGTCCTGCTGGTGAGTGGAGAGGGGGAAATGGGATTTTTTTCCCGTGTACACAATGCCAGGAAGCGCTGTCATAAACAGAGGGAGGTAAAAAGGCTTTCCTGGCACATTTACCTTCCAACACATCTCCATCCTGGCTCTCCCGTGGGGAGGTGCTGGGCAAGGGTTGTGTCCAGCACCTGAACTTCCCACAGCTGGTTCCTGCCTCTGCCAGCCGCTGGGGCTTGGATTTCCCAGGCAGGGAAAGCCTTGCTTTGTCCTGTCCAGAGAAGAAGGGCAGCTCTGCCTTAGATTTGGGCAAAACCAGGTCTCCTGAGCACCTTAACACACTGAATTTGGCCAAGTGAAAGTGCTGTTTCATTGCAAAAGGAATAACAAAGTGTCCAGAAATCAAACTGAAGACAAGAGGGGCGGGTGGGAGGGGGGGTGGAGAGAGGAAATACTTGGAGATGTCTGCAGTGCTTCCTGTTTGCTTCTGAAAATTATGAGTCAGATCCCCCAGAAACAAAAGAGAGGGGTTTGAAAAATGGTGAGATGTTAGAGAAGTAATCATGCATGCATTTGTTCTCTTAGTCTTCTGGTTTTGGGGCTTTGAGGCCGTTTTTCACATTTCTCTGGGCAGTGGTGACAGCAAGAAACACTCACTCTTCTCCTCAGTGAAAGCAGAGTGGTTTTTAATACGTATTAATACAGCACCAGGAAGCAGAACAATAGAAAAGACAGCAAAGATCACAAGATTTGGGATAAAATGTGGGCTACCATCACAGTTCTTCCAGAGCTGATTGCTTTGGCTTGAAGAACTGCAGCCTGAGTTAGGTGTAACCCTGGAGCTGGTTTGCCTTTGCTTTGTGGGATATATACTTTGGCACAGGAGGGAGAAGATGAGTTGTGTGTGCCCTGGATCATGTTTGTCTGATCCAGAAAGAGCAACCACGCTCCTTTTTCCCAGGTAAAACACAATCTGCACGTTTCAAAATGTGGGATTTTTGATTTTTGTGAGATTTTGTTAATAGGTGTGTGCAGCAGTAATGCACTTTAAAGGAAAAATGAGGTGGATATCATTGTTCCACTCATCGTGCCACCAAGTGCAGGCTTCTCTAGGAAATGGGATTTCTTTGTTTCTCTGCCAGTTCAATCCCAGTAAATGTATGTGAGTGATAAAGGACTCCAGTTCTCCCAGCAGGGAATGATTATTTCCAGGCATTTCCCCCATTGTTACGGTGTAGGGCTAAACCCTGTGAGGAGACCTTGAAGCATTTCCTTCACCTGGGAAGAATGCTGCCAGACTGGAGGGCTGAAAGCAAAGGGCCAAACTCATTTCTTTGCAGCAGAGCTTGTTGTTAAGACACACCTTGTTGGTGATTTAAGTGCCAGCTGACAGCACAGAGCTCGGAGTCATTGCTGAGGGCACAGATGGACCAAAAACTGTTCTGCTATGTCTGTATTATTAAATTAACACATGCTCTGGGGTGTAGGAGTCTGTACTCTGAGAAAGTACTGCTCTGAAGCAGTTTTGAGGGGGAACCTGTTTATTACATCATTTTCCCACTTCAAAACGATCATTGTGGGAAGCTCACACAGGGAGCACAGCAGGGCATGGGCTCCTTTCCCACCTCTGCCCTGCACAGAAATCTTTATCCTTCCATCTTGCTGGTTCTTGACTCTCCTGTTTCCCACCTCTTCCCACTGTGGAAGAAGCCCCTCAGTTCAGGAAAGAGATTGAGGGGCTGGAGCGGGTCCAGAGAAGAGTAACAAGGCTGGGGAAGGGACTGGAGCACAAGTGCTGTGGGGAGAGGCTGAGGGAGCTGGGGGTGTTTAGCCTGGAGAAGAGGAGGCTCAGAGGTGACCTCAGCACTGTCTAGAACTACCTGAAGGGAAGTTGTAGCCAGGTGGGGGTTGGTCTCTTCTCCCAGGCACTCAGCAATAGGACAAGGGGGCACGGGCTCAAGCTCTGCCAGGGGAAATTGAAGTTGGAGATCAGAAACAAATTCTTTGCAGAGAGAGTGCTCAGGCATTGGAATGGGATGCCCAGAGAGGGGGTGGATTCCCCATCCCTGGAGGTTTTTCAAGTGAGACTGGCTGGGGCCCTGAGCGCCATGATCTGGTAAAGGGACTGGAGTTGGCCCAAGGGTTGGACTTGATGATCTTGGAGGTCTTTTCCAACCCAATCGATTCTAGGATTTTCTCTCCAGGTTGTTGCTTTTGGCCCCTGTCACCCTCTCCAATGAGTGTGTGCAGATTGGGTGCAGGTGCTGCCGAAGGCTCCAAGAGCTGCTCCCTGCAAGTGGGAAAACAGCTCAGGATGAACCTGGAACAGCTTTCAAAATGATCTCTCCCAGTAGGAAACAGCCTCAGTTTCAAAACAAGTCAACAGAGTCACTGTGATTTCTCAGCTTGGTGTTTCTTTGGAAGGTGTTTGTTTGTTTGTTTTTTTAACTTGAGGAGAAGCAGAAAAGCAAAGAGAATGTGCAAAAAATACCTGGCTCGGCTGCAACCATTTGTAAACATTTATTGTTGCAAAATGAAAATCAAAGAGAATTGGAGCACATGTTGGTGGTCTCTTGTCCTTTAATCGCTGTGCACAATTCCCATTCCCATCGGTGGGAGCTGGACATGTCTCAAAGGGTGAGGAGACCTCATCTAGGGAATTCCTGCTAACCCAAGCCATTGTCCCTGGAGGCAGAAGTCAACCAGCAGCAGGATTTTGGGAGCTGAATCATATGTTGGGTCCAGGCTGGATGGTAGTTCTGCTGTTGAGCTGAGAGCTGCCTCCTGTTACCTGGAAGCAAATCCAGGCAAATCTGGAATTCCAAAGCTCTGCCTGGGCAAGAAGGTGGTCGGAAAAGCTCCATTTTCCTGGTGGAAAGCCCAGGTTTGTCCCTGGTTCCAGGTATGGAACACCATGTGGAAGAAGGTCATGGCTGGTGGGGGCTCAAGGTGTGTTGAGTGGGTGTGGTTGGCCTTGGAGACCAAAGGAAGGTGCTCAAAGGATGTGGAAAGCACTGGGTGGGATTTTAGTTGTTGTAGGAAAAGCCTGTTGGACTAATTTCAGTGCAATTAATTTCACAGGTTCACACTGGCTTGGGACCTGTCCCCATTTGAAGGCCGCCTAAATGAGCCCTCTCTGCATTTGGTATCCTGACACAACAAAGTTTGTGATGTGGAGTGGTTTGGTGTCTGTGTTATCTAAAAAACTGAGTTGGTTTTTTTTTAAACCTGAGCAGAATATAAATTTTGCTGTTCCTGTGTGAAATAAACACTGCAAAATGGGGGAAAAAAAAAATCAGCATTTTGCTTGAGCTGTGTTTTCCATGCACATTTTTACGTAGTTGGGTTGATCTGCCAGGTGATCCCTGTTTGTGTTGCCAAATGGAGAAAGAACTGAGTTTGTTCTCCAGGATTTACTTCCAACCTGTGTTTGCAGGGGTGATAATTTCTGTGTGTTTGTGTATGTACATGTACGTGTTTGTCTCCATTATTGTTCCAGAAATTGTTGGTGTTTGTTGTAAACATTACAGCAGCATTTGAGGCTGGTTTGTCTGCTTAAACAACAATATTTTTACCCTGTGCTGCTTCAGCAAAGCTTCCTAATTCTCCCTTTTTGCTTTGCTTCCTTCCCATGGCACGAGTAGGTGTGACTGCCTTCATTCCCACTTCCAGGGATGAAGTCACTGTTTGATCCCTGCACAGATAATGGTGTTTCTCAACAGCGTTTTTCTGGGCAAACCTTTCCCTCTGTTTTCATTAAATGCTGTTAACAGTGAAAAATTCAGCCTTTCTGGCTCCCTTTATTAGCACATCACTCTTGTAAGGAGTCCTTTTAAGGGGCCATTCGATGGAGGAAAAGCACAAATTCTGGTTCAAACAACATACAATTTCTTACGATTGTGATGATTTTCTCTCTGCTGCTGCCTGAGCTTTGCTGTCTCTGCCTGAACAGGTAACTCTGCAATGAGTTCTGTGTCTCCTTGATTTTGTCTCTTTGACTCTGAAGTCACTGTGTGCTGTTGAAATTTAAGCTGCTCAGTCTGGTAGGGTTTGATTAGTGAACTGCATGCCTAAAATTCATTTATAGGTGCCTCATATAGTCCTGAAAATCCCATTTTTAGTTATCAGTGGTCCCAGTGCCAGCTCAGTATACATAATAATTCTACTTCATCCATCCTTTTTTTCCAATGAGAGAGCTGAGTTCCAGACCTGTTGTAAGGTGGGAGCAAGCAGAGCTAGTCACGTGTTTAATTTGATTTTCTGATTTACTTCTAACAGTAAGCATTGTGTTTGTGTTGAGCTGAATCCTAGACCTGTGCCGCAGTGTTTGTATTCCTTATGGAGCTACTAAGAATTTCTCAATGCAAACTTCATCCCAAGTGTTCTCCTGTGAGAGTGTTTTCCCACTAAATGCCTTCAGGGCTCTTGCAACATCCTTGTGTGACAGACTCTCACTTTTCATACTGGAAAAAAAAATAGAAGAGTGAGAAACAAAGGAAGAAATGGGCCATTTCCTTGGGTTTATGGGAATGTAATTTGTTTATTGGAGAGACTAAATCCAAAGCAGAGGGTCAGCATTTTGGGGAAGTGTGGCAGGACTTCATGTGCCTGGGGAGTGAGGTGGGTCCAAGAAAATTGCAAAACTGAGACTAAAATCTAAAATTCATGTGCTGTCCCCTCCACTGTAATCCCCAAAATAGCATTTAATTCTTCTATAATAATTTATTTTAGCTCTGTTCTTATAATTTAATTGAAATTTCACAATGTTTTAAACGTAAATAGAACTATTAAAGGGGTTAAACGAGTTTTACTGAGCAGAAGCTTTTGCATGCTAAAAGCCTGGCTGGATATAACACAATACAAAAGAAAAACAAAGTGACATTGAGGATTTATGGCTGGATTACTTAATTGAACAGGAAAAACCTCTGCTTTTGTTCCCCACCTCCCCTCTGACATGCCAGCCTGCAGGTACAGTTACAAGAATAAATTAATGTACTATCAGATAAGGAAAAAAACTTCAGGACTAATTATTTGTGCAGTTGTTAATGGAGTTTTGTTTTCTTGGAGCCAAGGTATTTATTTAATTCCTTCTTTCAACCTGTGTTAAGCTTTGTGTTTGTGGCAATTAAAATTGGTTCAGAAAGGGAGGGATAAAGTTGCTAAAATTTGGGGTGGGCAGGAATCAGACTCTGTGGTCTCTCTCACCTCATTGGCACTTAGAGAAGTCCTTTAAATGTTGTGTACTGTGGTCCTCCTGTTTATCCAAAGGGATTTTTAGCATGGAATTTTCTTCAATGGCACAGAGATTTGATAGCCCTGCTGTAAGTGCAAGGAAGATCCTTTTTGCTGTCCTAATGTAGGAGGCCCTGAAAGATCACAGATGTGAAAAGATGATGGTGTAAAAATTTTGGCTTTGGAAATAGACAGGAAAAAGGACAAATTCCATGTAGTGGGGCTGAATCAAAAGCTGTAAATCCTTTGGAAGAGGACTGGTAGTCATGAAGGAGTATGAACTCACATTTTGGGAAGGGTGAGGTGCAACGACTGCAGAGTTTTGGCAGGAGGTTGCTGGAAGCACACAAGGAGTGGGCTGACCCAGATGCCTGATAAGAGGCTCAATGAAATGGAAAGTGGGTGGACTTGGAGAAGAACTGGGTGGACCTGATTGTTTTGGCAGTTGGGCATTCGGTGCTTGATTTCCAGGGCAGCAAAAATGTTAATAACCTATTGTTTGGCATTGGTCGGTTCCTCAGTGGTGTGAGCAGCTCCTCTCTTCCCAGTGGCTCCTGGATAATGGGATCTGTGGAGCTCAGGCTGCACTTGGGAAGGGAAGTGTCCTGAGTGGCAGGAGCTCTGGAGGAGTGTTCCTCGTGAGGAGGTTGTGTGTGGGGAGGGATGTCTGAGGAGCAAAGCCAGGGAGGTTTCTGGGGGCTGGTCCGTGCGAGGATACCAAGGTTATGTGTTCTGGGGTGTAACCTCAGCATGGTTTGCAAACTGATGCTGGATAAAGATGTTGCTTGGCTCCATTGACAGTGAAAATACCCATCTCTTCCTGCCTGTCATCGGCTCTGCCCCCTCCTCCTGCTGCTGTCAGTCCCTGCCCTCCATTTAAGAGAGTAAAAGCAGAACAACTGCCTTAGAAGACATTGCCTCTATTTATTCAGCTTTTTGAGGAGTAAAATACTCCACAGATGTGTAAAGAATCCCAACTGCTCATCCCCATGTGTAATAGTGAGACATCAGTAGCTGGTCTTGTATTTTCTACACTCACACACTTACGTGTAGTTACATGTGTGAGAGAGTCTGTGTGTTGTGTGCTTGTGTAGGTGTTGCTTTACTTAATAACACTAACTGTGCATCTTGGCTGGAAATTCCGTTGGTAGGAAGAGACAAAATATGTTTTGGGGTAGTATTTTTTTAAATTGAAGGCCTAAAGCTTGGATAAATGATATTATGTGGTTGCTTTCTTTGAAGAAGCAGCTTCTTAAAAAGCATCTTATGTTGTGAGAGAAATCTAAAATTCCAGGGGTCCGTCATAATCCCTTTCCTTTCTTCTTCTCACATTGCTTTGTGTTCTTCCAGAATGCAACTGAGTTTCAGTAGTAAATCTGGAACAACCCATTGTTGTGAACAGTCTTTCCAGGACTGCAGCTACACAACTATTCCTTGACTCTTGCACTACATCTGCAAGTTCCTAAAAACCTTTGGGGTATTTACCTTTAACCTGTTTTGGGTAATCAGCGTAGCTTGTGGGGCATGAGCATTTACCCAGACCCAGCAAATGATTCATGGCTATAAACCCAGACACCAACAGACTTTGTTGCCAACTCACCTTATCACTTTCACTGCTCCTCCCATCGCTGTGACCTTCCTCCTGCTTCCCCAAACACACAGCCAGTCCCCACTGGTTCCTCACAGGCTCATTCTGTTTTCTCTTCCAGTGAAAGTCTCTACAAAATTGCTCTACCTGGCAGAAAAATTTAGTGGGAATTATTGCAAGTTATTTTTTCCCTTCTTCTGCCCAGGGAGCATAGTGGTATTGGAAGCTGTAGGGAAAGTTTGAAGTTGTTTATGTTAGGCAAGTTCTGAGTACAAATAGTTATGTGAGAAACAACAAAAATGAAATTGAAAACTGCTTGTAAGTGCATTTACAGCAGTGCCACCTTATCCACGGAGCTCACTGCTATGAGGTGTTACTGGCATGGTTGTGTACACACCTGTGGCTTTGCACCTGGGGAGAAGGGATGGATTTAACTCTGTCAAATGATGGGGGAAGATGAAGGGAGGGAAAAACAGCTACAGTGGTTTGTGGAGAAAAGACTCTATATCCAGTAAGGTTATAGAGAGGTGCGTTTATTCCAGGCCAGGGTGCATGGGGGTTGGCTCCTCCAAAAACATGCACCCCTAGTTGAGTTAACAACTTGTTTATATGCAATTAAGTTATACATCTTCATTATTTCTTCATACAAAAACATTATTTTCTTAGTAAAGGCAGGGTTATTATAATGAATTCTAAGAACTGATTTCCATCTTCTCTGCCCCCTGCACCTCCTTCTTTCCTCCTGGTAATTAGGGGTAAGGGTCTTCTGGTGGTCTTTGGGGATGAAGTTTGTAGTCTTCCTCATGTGAAATTTCTACCTTTGGCTCAAAACTGCTCCAAACCGGATCCGTTGGCAACTGTATACGGTTTAATTGGAAATTTTCTCTAATTATCCTGTTCTTTTGACATATCTTCTGATTTATCTTTGTTTCATATGGTGTCCAGTCTATTTTAGTTAGCATAAGAAATCCCTAAGGCCCCTTAGTATAGAAGCTTCAAGGACACGTCCTACACATCTGTACCTTATGATTTTTTTTGCCATATGCTAAGCTACTTTATATAAAGTGATTTTTATAATAACTATTAAACAAATTCTATGATAAATGTATTGATCAATCAATAAGTCCCTCCAATCAGCAGAACTCTGCAGGTTTGTGCTTTGATCCCAGGATATGATGCACTGTCCGGCTGATGCTCTGGAAGTTCCACCTGGACATGGGGAAGAACTTCTTTGCTGTGCAGTGACCCAGCACTGAACAGATTGCCCAGGGAGGGTATGGAGTCTCCCTCACTGGAGATATTCCAGACCCATCTGGACACAGCCCTGTGCCGTGTGCTCTGGGATGGCCCTGCTGATTGCCTCAGTTGGTTAAGACTTGGTTGTAATAATGCCAAGGTCGTGGGTTCAATCCCCTGTGTGGGCCATTGACTTAAGTGTTGGGCTCGATCATCCTTGTGGGTCCCTTCCAACTCAGAATAGTCTGTGATTCTGCTGGAGCAGAAGGTGGCACCAGGTGCCCCACTGTGGTCCCTTCCAACCTGACCCATCCTGGGATGGCAATGAAGTTGAAAACTCCCTGTGCTTCCCTTGCACTGTCTCCGTGAAGAGGCACAGCTGAACTCCTGGGCATTGGATCATGATGGGGATCTGCCCTTGCTTTCCTTTCCCTGCAGGGAGTGGAAAAACTTGCCCTGGCTTCAGTGGGAGAATGGCTAGGAATCTACGACAAGCAATCCCATGAACATCGCTGCTTTCAGACCCTAATTCTGCAATTAGTGAACACAAAGGGCCGTGCGTAAAGGCCAGGGCTGTAATTACTGCTTTGGCTTTGCTGGTGATTTATCTCAGGCACCAGGGAAGTGCTGTAGAGCTTAATTACCACAGAACTGTAAGGACGCAATTGTGCCTAAACCAGGTATTTATTGTGCTCAGGGAAGAACTTGCATAGGTACAAGTCACACCATACCTGTGCAGGGACCTGCTTTGTGATTTAAATGCTGCCAGTGTACGAAAAACCAACCCGTAGTCCTGTGTGTGCCAGGTGCTGAATGGAAGCAGAGAGCACAAAGCAGCATTGTCTGCAGGCCAGAGGAAGAATTAAACCCCTTGAAGTTTGCCAAGGCTTGTCTGGTGGCATCACAGTCAAGTGGCTTGAATATTGGCATCATAATTTGGATCCGTGTTTAATTAGCTGCAAATGTGATGGGACAGCACAGTAATTGCTGCCTTTATCAGAAATGTCTGGTCTGGTGCACTTTGGCCTCCTGTGCAGAGTAGCAAGGGAGTGATCTGAACACAGGCTGTGCTGTGGGCTGGCAGACACAACAGCTGTCCAGGACTGTTGTTTGGTGTCACACACCCCACATGGATCTGTGTGCAGGTCACAAGGCTCCGGAGCTGCTGCTTGTTCACCACAGCCACCTCCCAGGCTTCAGTGGCCAACCAACACTGCCTTGGGCTTGGGAGAAAGGGGGATTGGAACATTTTGAGTGGTGTATCAGAGGATGTGCTCTGTGTTTGAAGAGCCTCTTCTGTTCCAGTGTGCAGGGCAGGATGAAGACCTGCCTCGTTGTTGAGCTCTTTGAAGGTCACAGAGCTGGGATACAGGATAGATGGCATCATGTGGGAATTTTGGGGATTAAATTATTGCAAGGCTGCTAAATATACAAAGGGGACTAGAGCATAAGTCCTATGGGGAGAGGCTGAGGGAGCTGGGGGGGTTTAGCCTGGAGAAGAGGAGGCTCGGAGGTGACCTCAGCACTGTCTAGAACTACCTGAAGGGAAGTTGTAGCCAGGTGGGGGTTGGTCTCTTCTCCCAGGCACTCAGCAATAGGACAAGGGGGCACGGGCTCAAGCTCTGCCAGGGGAAATTGAAGTTGGAGATCAGAAACAAATTCTTTGCAGAGAGAGTGCTCAGGCATTGGAATGGGCTGCCCAGAGAGGGGGTGGATTCCCCATCCCTGGAGGTTTTTAAGGTGAGCTTGGCCATGGCACTGAGTGCCATGATCTGGTAAAGGGACTGGAGTTGGACCGAAGGTTGGACTTGATGATCTTGGAGGTCTTTTCCAACCCAATCAATTCTATGATTCTATGAAAACAATAGTTTATTTTTTTTGCCCTGTGTTGTAAGGAACAGCGGTGGGAGAAGCTGAGGTGCTGAGCAAGGGCTCGGGAGATGCTGTTCCTGCTCTGTCATGGGACATGAGATGATGTTCCTGCTCTGTCCTGCCACATGTCAATTAAATCCTCTGTGCTCTCACTTCATGTCTGTAGGACGGGAGCAGCAGCGGTTCCTTTCTCCTCTGTATTGTCTGATGTCTTTGGTCCCTGATGGCTGCAGAACTTGTTTCTGGTCTTTGTGCCTTTAGGGAATGCGTGAAGACAAGTAATTTTTGGCTTCTGCTTCTGGGAGCTGCACTCATGCCTAAATGCAAAGCCTTGAGTGAAAACATCTCTTTGGTTGAGGCCAAATTGTGCTTTTTCTGGCATTTTCCAGCAAGAATGCTGCTAAGACTGTTGCTGTGAAGTGGCAGGGCAGTAGCATGTCCTTAAACATGATTTTCCTGAATAATTGTTTGAACTGGGCAAATTATTTGCAGGGTGCTTCCTGAAGGGAAGCTGAATTTATGTTTAGGAAGTTCTGAGATAAGTTTAACAATTCATACTTCTTAATTGTATTATTTAAGTTCTAAAATATTGCAAGTAGTGTATTAGATTTGTTATTCAGATATTCTACTGTGGATTAAAGAAGTGCTTATTCATTTTAGCAAAGGAAAATGTGGTCCTGGCAGTTTTGGTGGGACCTGACCCTTAACTCCACATTCCTCCCCAGAGGGGAGATTGGAAATGGTGAAGAAGAAAACCTGAGAGCTGCAGAAAAACAAACAGTTTGATTGGGGATTAATGGGCTCTCTGGAAGGAAAACGAGGATTTTGCATGTAGCATCAGTGTGGGTGGTGCAACAAAAGGGACTTGCAGTGGTTTTAGATGAAGTGGGATCTGAAACACAGGCCACAGTTCAGTACAGCAGAAGGAATCCCCTCTCTTGAAGCAAAATGCCGAGTTTTCTTTAAGTTTCTAAGGTATTTTTTTGTGTTAAATGGGAGAAACATTGAAGTTTGTGTGTCTGTGGTGTGACAGGGGTGTCTCTGTGTTTGTCACACTGATGTCAGACACCCAGTGGTGTGACAACCTTTGCTTTTCCAGGTTGGTGGACGATCGGTGTGTGGTTCAGCCTGAGGCTGGGGACCTTGCCAACCCTCCAAAGAAGTTCAGAGGTCAGTAATTGGGCATAATTTCTCATTAATGACCCTTTGGTGTACGTTCCCACCCCTTGGGCACTTTGCCTTGCCAACCTCCCACATGGATGTGAACACACTGAGGGAGTTTCAATGGGAATGATGGATTTGGAGAGCTAAAAACAAAACTCCCCAAGGCACGAGGGGCAGGTGGGCAAAGGGACTGGTTTTCTTGCAGTCCGACTTGCTGTTCTGTGACAAAACTCTTTGCTCCAGCCCTGCTCCTCCTGGAAATGGGAAAAACAAGCTTGTGAGGTCCAAAACTACTTGAGCTGCTGGATTGTTTATTTCTTTTAAAGATAAGACAGCATTTGAAGGACTATCCCCACATTTTTTGTCAGCTTTTTGTTTTGCTTTTGCTTCAAACCATATCTGATCTTTTTTTGTAGATTTGGATAATTTTGCTGATTGGAACAAATAACAGTGCACTGACAACATGAGGTGCAAAAAAGTACTCTTTACTGTGCCAAAGCAGAGTCTGACTACACTTCCTTTGGCTTGAAAGGGCTTGGATTTACACCAGTTATGGAGGGCAAGGAGTTCTGTTTTAAATGATCTTCAAGGTCCTTTTCATCCCAAACCATTCTATGATCTCAAGGAATTTCACTGACATTCTTAACCTTGTTATTTCCAATATTTATGTATAGTATTGAAAAAAAAGAAAAAGGGCATTTAAATCATTGAGAGACTAAAACTCTGATTTCTTAGAGTATTCAAGATTTTTTTTTCCATTTTGTATTCAGGAAACAACAGCAGCTGCTTCCAGTTCCAGCTGTGAGCATTCAGTCCATTGGCAGACCTTGGGAATTGAGAAAGTGGGGATGTACACTTAGAAATCATGAGGAATAAATGTCAGTCCTTTGCATGACTGAATTACTTTATAGCAAGGATGGGGGTGGCATGTAGAGTGGCTTTCAGGCTGCCTGAGGGTGATTTCATCCTCTCACAGTCTCGAGGTTGCACAGGATTTCAGGTGGGAATCCTTTGGACAGTTTTCTGTCACTGGACTGCCCTGATGTGTTCCTAAATTGAAGCATCTCCAGGTTTCCAGACGAGACTGAGACCACTGGGCAAGCTTTGTGGTGCTGTAATTGTAGAATTCACCCAAAAGTCTCCAATCTGAACAGAGGTTAAAAAGACAACCTTAATATTTGAAGGATTGGTTTTATAACTTCAGAACACTAGAGCTGTTTTATTGCAGTCCTGTGCTGTTCATTCTTAACTTCAAAAAGCAAAGAAGGGAAAAGTTGACAGTGTTGAATTTTGGGGGTTTTTTTGTGGGTGGTTTCAACAGCATTGAAAGGGTGTGTGTGGGCACTTTGGTGCAGGGTGTGAGGTGATGGTTCCCTCAGCAGTGGAGGCAGAGCAGATGGCAGGAGGGCTGAGCCTCTGCCAGGATGCACAGCTGTTCTCTGCTGTGCTCCTGAGTTACATCCCAGCTTCTGCAGGGGAATGTTTTCCATCAGCTGGGGACAGTTCTGGCTCTGTTCCCTGTTGTAACCTCTGGCTGTTGCTTGTGTAACACATCCTTTTGTCTCTGGCTGCCTCTTCTCTACAGCATCTCACCTTTCCTCTGACTCAGATCCTCCTCCTCTTGGGGATCCCCTCTTGCCCCTTTCCCACCTGCCCCAAAACCAGTTAGTCCCACTTTCCTCTTCCTCCTCCCTCTTATCTCCCTGTGCAGCCTCTCCTTAGCCCTTTCTAGTTCACTGTGCCCCCAGATTTGGTTTAGTTTTGGTGTTGCCAGCATTGTGGTGGCATGGAAATTTGGATTAGCTGTGACAGGAGATCACAGGATGCTTTGGATTGGAAAGGAACTTAAAAATCATCCAGTTCCACCCCCTGCCATGGGCAGGGACACCTTCCACTGTCCCAAGTTGCTCAGAGCCCCATCCAGCCTGGCCTTGGACACTTTTAGCGATTGGACAACCTGTGCCAGGGCCTCCCCACTCCCACAGGGAAGAATTTCTTCCCAATATCCAATCTAAACCTACCCTCTTTCAATTTAAAGCCATTCTGTCTTGTCCTGTCACTCCATGCCCTTTTTCAAGTCCCTTCTATCTTTCTTGTAGGCTTTCTTTAGGTCCTGGAAAGGGCTAGAAGGTCTCTAACACCTGTAGGAGAAAATAAATTAGTGAAAAAGTGAGTTTTGTGACCTCAGTGGATGCAACCCACCATTCTCTAACATATTGTCAGGAGCTGCATCCAGGAACATTTTCCTGCTGGTTCAGATCTCCATAATCAAGGTGCACTCAGGGGGATGGATGCAGCAAGGAGAAAGCCATTGTTTGGATGTTTTCTCTTTCATCTCACAAATCCAGTTCCAAGAGTGGGAATGGCAGGAGTTTTGCTGGGAGCACAGCACAGAAACTGGGTGTCTAACTGGGCTTTCAGTTGCTACAAAAGCACCCCAAAGCACATCTCTGCCATCCTTTGTTAAATCTTCTAGCTCTGCTTAGAGCAGTGAGGCAAAAGAGTTGCTAAATGCTGTTCTTATAACCAAAAAATGTAAGCAAAAGCCATTTTTTTTCTCCCCAAGCATCTTCTGGGAAAGTGCATTGAATTAAAACAGCAAAGTTAATAAACGAACCAAAAACTGCTCCAAGTGGGTTTTTGACATAAAAGGAAGACTTAGGCAGGAATGATTAATGGAATGATTAGACATAAGCAGCTGAAAATAACATCTAAGAGCAGAGTGAGT
This sequence comes from Sakesphorus luctuosus, assembly GCA_013396695.1. Lineage (NCBI taxonomy): Eukaryota > Metazoa > Chordata > Aves > Passeriformes > Thamnophilidae > Sakesphorus > Sakesphorus luctuosus. The sequence continues at coordinate 196,441 of VWZD01005151.1, forward strand.
GGGGCCTCTTCAGTCCTAGGAACTGCTGTATGCGGGGTTTGCAATGTTTTCATCCCTGAGAGCCAAAGTGGTGTTGGGTTAAGGTCAGAGCATGACCTGGGAGTCAAAGAGGGATGAGAAAAACATGTTTCTAACAAGATGTTTAGATTTCAAGGGCTGACTCTGAAAATTAACATCACAGGGCTGTGTTTGCTCTTTTTTGGTAATACTTTATCAACCCTTTCCCCAACAGGGAAAAAATAAAATTAAATGCTTGTGGTTTTGAAGTATTTATGTGTCTCCTACAGAGTTCACGCAGAGCTCAGATGAAGGTACTGAGTGTTGGCCTGAACTGAAACCCTGTGCAAAGAAGTGTCCCAAAATAGCAGTTTCATTTTTGTCATGTGTTTACTTCCCCCCCACACCCCCACCCCTTTCTGAGTGGGTGGTTGCTATTCTGGTTGTTTCAGAACATCCTACAGAAAGGGGTGTTGCTTTTCACTTTGTGTCACCCGAGGGCAGCTGCAGTGCCAGTTTGTCCCTCAGTCACACTGGGGTAGCAATGAGAGTGATGTTTGAGTTCCTAAATATCTTCCCTTTTTCAATTATTTATCTGATCTAAGTTTTTTCTGGCATTGTTCTTTCCTCTTCTCTCCCTTTTATCACCTTCCCCTGTGCTCTCTCCTTTCTTCCTCCCACCTGCCATTTCCCTTTTTATTTTCCTTCTCCTACATCATTGTGGTTTATCTTTGTGTTTTCTTCTTGTTTCTCTCAGTTCCACAATTGCTTTCATTTGCTTCTCACACTCCTGACAGCTTTTTTTCTTGTCCTCCTTAGGACTTTGTTGCATTACTCCTCGCTCCTTCACATTTCCCCCTTTCCATTCTCACTTCAGTTCTTTTTCACTTTCCTGTATTTTGGGGTTTGATTTGTACACACTGTGATTTTTAATACCCACATCACTTCCCATTTCTCAGCTGCTTTTAGTAAAGCCTTGTGACAGTTTCTCTAGTTCTGCAAATCACAGAAATCCTCCATCATCGGCAAGAGCTGAATTTCTAACACTTAAAAAAACCCAAGAGGGAAAAGGGAGAGAAAGCATCTGACAAATATTGTTCTAAACCATCTTTATTCCGTATCAGGAGCATTTGAAGGGCATATAGGAGATATTTTCCTTTTCAGACTCCCTGAGTGTAGTTGCTGGTTGTTTATCTTTGATAATGTCTATTTAAGTAGTGTCCTCAGGAAGAGGAGCATGTGTGGAAAACCCCATGAAATAATGAGTGAGAAACCAGGACTTTGTCTGGAGAAGTCTCATGAGTGGATTACAGGGCTGAGCTCCTGATCTCCTGTCTGTGCTGAAAAGTTGCTTTACAATCTTATGCCTCAGTTTCTCGTTTCCCCCGTTTATTTAAACCACAGCATCTCTAGGGTGATAAACATCCCTGGGATGTTTCGGATCATGAAGCTTGAATTCACAGAATATCCTATTGTTACTGTCAAAAAATAAGTGGGGAAAAAAACAAAATAGAAAAAAACACTGAGAAGACCTGCTTTTAATGTAGTTGGAATCCTAAAAGATAAAATAAAATAAATAGGAAAAAGCTTGTCTGGAAACAAGCTCATCTTGGGCTCCTCTGCAGAGCAGGAACACTTGGAGGCTCTGCAGGAGGATGGGAAGTGTTTACTCAAGTAGCAGGATGTGTGGGGAGTCCCTGAGAAATGAGGACTGGTCCTATAAAAAGAAGGTTTTGTTACTTCAGAGGAATAATGTTTCATGAGAAGGCAAGTTAATTATAGATTGTTGCAGAAAATAATCAGACTTCTTGTCTTAAGAGCTGAAACCCCAAGACTTGAAGAAAAGTCTCCTACAACACACAGTAAGGTTTAACGGTACAGTGTTTGACCATCTGTGGCATTAAATATAGAAGACTAAAAGTTTGGGGGAGACCTTCCTTTGACATCCATAGTTGGCAACTGATGCTGGGGAGGAGTTTGACCCTGTAAAACACAATCAGTCCTGCGTGTCCTACTTGTCACACAGCAGAGCTGTCCCTTCCTGTGACCAGGTGGTGTGTGGAAGGACAATGAGCAAAATTTCCTAAGGAAAATATCTTTCCAGCCTGGCCTTTAAACCAGCTGGTGATTGGGATGGTGCAAGACTAGATGTCATTTATCATTCCAAAATTAGTCAGCTTTGGATGAGTCCTGAGTCTCCATTCCCAGTTTATAGGACTGTCACTGGACAAAATAACCCACGAAGTCAGGGAGTTTCACAACATTCAGTTGATTGCCAATTAACATGAACTTCCAGTTATTGCCTACAGTCTCCTCGGGGTGTACCTCCTCCTCCTTTCTTTGCTTCTTCTCTCCTTATCTGCTCTTTCCCTGGTCTGTTGGATGATGGTGATCACAGAATCATAGAATGGATTGGGTTGGAAAAGACCTCCAAGATCATCAAGTCCAACCCTTGGGCCAACTCCAGTCCCTTTACCAGATCATGGCACTCAGGGCCACGGCCAAGCTCAGTTTAAAAACCTCCAGGGATGGGGAATCCACCCCCTCTCTGGGCAGCCCATTCCAATGCCTGAGCACTCTCTCTGCAAAGAATTTGTTTCTGATCTCCAACTTCAATTTCCCCTGGCAGAGCTTGAGCCCGTGCCCCCTTGTCCTATTGCTGAGTGCCTGGGAGAAGAGACCAACCCCCACCTGGCTACAACTTCCCTTCAGGTAGTTCCAGACAGTGCTGAGGTCACCTCTGAGCCTCCTCTTCTCCAGGCTAAACACCCCCAGCTCCCTCAGCCCCTCCCCACGGGACTTGTGCTCCGGTCCCTTCACCAGATGTTCAGTTCATGTCACTTGGGTTTAGAAACCCCCCAAAGCTAACAGTAAAAACAACTTGGTGAAGGTACACAGACACTCCAGCTCTTTGTTAACCTCCTTGATGGCTTTAGGTGGATGTGGACGAATAATCCTCGTTTCCAGCAGTGCCAGGAGCAGCTGGGCACCCAGGTGGGCATCAGGACTGTCAGTTTGCTGTGTCACAGCCACCAAGCTGTGTTTAAACAGTCATCCAGACATTTCTGGGCAAGGAAAACCAACCCAAACATACTCACAAACGAAGGAAATGTCTTTCAGCACAACTCAGGAGTATTTCTTTCAATTCCTGCCCAGATTGCCTGTTCAAGGTGTGTCCCATGAACAGATACTCGGCCCAGAAGCAGTACTGGAAAGCCAAGCAAGCCAAACAAGGAAACCACACTGAAGCAGCACTGCTGAAGAAACTCCAAGTAAGAGACATCTGTGTTTGTAATCTTATCTCAATCTGCAGGCTGGAGAGCCACAATAGCATGAGAAAGAATAATAAGTGCCTTGGGAACCACTCTGAGGGGTATTATTACGCCACCATAGCAACTCTGCATTCTCCTTAACTCTCCTACCTCCTGCCTGGCATTTATTGCTTCTGGCCTGGCTTTTACCTTGTTGTGCCTGTGCTGTAAGCAAATATTGCTTCCCAAAGTTTTATAAAGTGAAAATGGAGTTGTTTAAACCTGGTTAAATCATGCTGGAAGCTCTTTCCAGGAGTTAGGCAGAAAAGTGGGTAAAGAGATGTTCTCAGTGCTTTAGCCTGGAAATGCCTCAGAATTGTGGTTGTCTTTGCTTCCAGTGTAGGGGATTCTCCTCTGAAACATTTTACAGGTTCTCCTTTGCTTCAGGTACAGTGTGGGTGGAGCAACCCCTGCGTCTGTGAGGAAGAGGTGACCTGATGTAGTAGTTGAATATAAAAGGCTGAGTGAAAACAGGGGAATATCAAACCTGGTGATGATTTCATGGGCAGTGCAGAGGCTGTGAGTCCTTCCAGTCAAAACCAGCAAGGAAGGCACACTGAGTGTGGCCACAGTTCCACAGCAGTTGGTGGAAGGAGCTTAGAGTTTGTTCCATGGCTGTTTGACCCAGACCATTGTGCTTAGCCTGGAGGTTGCGACGTGTGACCTCCTGGTTTTGTTTTGTCATAAAATCCATGTGTTTGCACACAATTAAAAACCCAATGAGTGAGAGGAATGGTGACAGTGAGGAGCTATCATAGTTCATTTTTTCTTTTTCTTCAGGATGAAATAAAGCACCTGGAATTACTTCTGGTGCTTGAAATTTTTAAAAATATCATTTATCTAAGGTGTGATGCGTAAATTGTGACTGAGCTTCTATTCTGGATAATAAAAACCTCAGAATCAGCAGGGTAATTTGGGTGCTAATATTTTCAGTGCAGCAGTGCTTGTGTTTTAAACGTGATGCAGTTGACTTTTTCACTGTTTCAGTGGCAGAACGCTGATTTTGTGGAGTTTAAAACAATAACTTCTGTCTTGCAGCATGCAGCAGAACTGGAACAAAAGCAGAATGAGAGTGAGAACAGAAAGCTGCTGGGTGAGATTGTGAAATACAGCAATGTCATCCAGGTAAACCCAAAGAAATCCCTCCTGCTGGGAGGGAAACAGTTGGCTCCTTTCAAGGCTGCAGGGAAAATGAAAGTAACCACTGTAATCTGCATTGCCAAGGGTCATGTAAACACAGCTTGGGGAGGTTTACTATATTGTGCTTTTCTGTCTTGTTTTAAAGCCTCCCAGAAGTGCTGCATGTTCGTGTTTAAATGGGATGTCATAATAAAAATTCTCTGTGTGATATTTGGTGCTGCAGTTTAGAAGCTGAGGGTAAATAAATGCCTTTTATCAGCAAGATTTATTTCCAAGTATTGCTGTAGAGGTGCTGCACAGCTCCTTGTAAATCACTAAAATAATTTATATTCCACGGCATGTAAATGAGGCAGAAGCTGTGCTTTTAAGTGCAGTACAACTTCCCTGTAATGGATGAAATTCCTGAAGGTAACACGTTGATGGACCTGTAAAACTGATCACTGACACATTTCTCTCAATCTGAAATATATAATCTGGTTTCCTGCCGTACTTTTTGTAACTTTCTTCTGGTTTTATGTTCTCTTTATGTATGTTATGAAAATTGCTGCGATTTAAAAACCTCTTTGGACTGAAGGGAGAAAAAACAGCCACTCTGGTAATTATTTTAATTATTTATTGGACATTTTCTGTGTTCACAGCTGCTGCACATAAAAAGTAACAAGTACCTCACAGTCAATAAGAGGCTGCCAGCTCTGCTGGAGAAGAATGCCATGAGGGTGTCTCTGGATGCTGCAGGGAATGAGGGATCCTGGTTTTATATCCAGCCCTTCTGGAAACTCAGGAGTGAAGGTGACAATGTAAGTGGAAATGCTGAAGGTGGGAGGGGCAGAAGGCAGAAAGCTTGAAGAAAACTTTGAAATCTGATTTCTTTGATACAGTCTTGTTTCTAGTGGATTAAGTTCAGAAAAAAATTACTTTAAACAGTAATTTTAAATTTTAATTTTAATTTTAAACTTTAAATAGTGCTTGGGACTATTTTCATGTGTCACAAGAACCAGGTACCAAATTATATGGTCTGGAATGTGTTGCCACATTCATGTGAGTCTCTGCTGAGCTGTGTTGGGGCATCTTTTCTCAGCCTACCTCTTGTGTGCAGTTTTACAAAGCTGATGATAATTCACAGTTTATGCTAGAGTCAAGTTTTTTTAAAGATTTTTTGTTTGTTTGTGTTTTTTTGTTTGTTTGTTTTAAGTTTGGGGTTTTTTTTAAATATCCTGGACAACTTTTCTTTTTAGAGAGAGATCAGTAGAGAATGTCTCCAGGAAATAGTGGACTGTAATCCCCCTCACTGTGGAAGTGGTGTCTGTGGTTGGAAGTGGACTGGGTGGTGTGGAAGGGCTTTTCTGGGAGGTTTCAGTAGGAGTTGTGCATGTTGGTAAGAGGAGGAGCAAACAGGAGAGCTCTTTGCTGCTGAGCTCACAACCCAGTTCTTCCCTCCTGGTGAAGAGCCCAGTGTAGAGAATTTGGGTTTAGGAAGAGCCCGGTGTGGAGAATTTGGATCTGGGAATGCCACCTGGGGAACTTGAGTGGTTTTGTAGACCTGGCTGGGAATGTTTGGCCACTGTTGTCTGTGAAAGCCCCCTCTCAGGATCACCCATGGGAATGCCTCTTTCCTCCTGGATTTTCTCTCCTTAGCTTTGTGGTTACCCTGCCCTTGGGATGCCATCCAGGATGACTGTGGTTGTTTGCAGCTCCCTTTGGCAATCTCTTGTGGAGAGGAAGGAGAAGGGCTGCATTCCCAGCTCCTGGGCAAATGCCCCTAAAGTCAAAGTCCTTTCCTGCTCCACACAGTGATAAATTTGTATGTGCAAATCCCTCTTTTCCCCAAAGCCTGTTGCAGAGAAATACGCCAAATGTAGCCCTCTGTGTGGAGCCTCTACTTGGCTTTTCCAGTGGGGAAAACAAACTTTGTGGATCAAACATCAACCTGGTGTTCCTTTCCCTCTTAGGAAAGAAAAAAAAGTGACCATTGCTTTAAGGTGTTGCCATAATTTCTTAAGATAACATCAGCTCAGCATCTTCTCAATTTCTCATGGCTGAAAGTTTGGAAACTTTGTGGGTTTATAAATTTATTTTCAGGAGATTCCATAAGATTAAAACACATTTTAGAAAGTCTTTCAAACAATAGATATGAGTATTGAATTACTGCTTGGAGGGCTGTGTCAGGTAAACCAGGCAAGGTAGATCCAAATAATCCAGATAATCCTGAAAGGAAAAGGGTCTGGGGAGAAACTGGGATACAAGAAGTCATGTGTGTGGCTCTTCTGGTAAGTCACCACAGTTGTTTAGCCTTGTGAAGTATTTTAGGAGTTATTTTTCTGAAGGAGGGTTATTAGCTTAGCTTCCTTAGCAACTGATTAATTATGCAAGTCATGAAAGAATATGGCAGAAAATTTACAGTAATTGGTGTAACTGCAATATTTTCTGCAGACTTTATTAAGCCTTCATTATTTATGAAGCTCTTCCTCAGTGAAAGAGGTGACTGATTCAGGCTAGAGCTGGTTCCAGACTGATTGAATAGCAAAATAATTGCTAAAATTTGCAGTGGCACCATGGACATGGACTAGCAGAGCCATTGGTGTGCAGGACCAACTCCACTGCTTTCAAGACTGAAGGGCCTTGTAGGTTTAACTTGAATTAAAAACCTGAATTATTACAGGCTTTACTGTGATTTTATTCATTTGTTGGAAGTCTCTTGTCAAGAGCAGCAGGGATAAGAGTTTTTTTCAAAGCAATCATGGCTAAAATCCTCAAAAGCTGCATGTCTGATGCAATTTTTCATGGCTGTGTGTGAGAAAGAAGTCCCAGAGACCTGTCAGACTGCTGATCTACAGCAGTGGCCAAGGAAAATGGCAAAGAGCTGGTGGCAGTTTTAATTCTGTAGAGCAAAACCTTGGGAATGTGTTGCTCTGCCTCCTGGAATTCCATATAATGCAATTCCACAGGGAGAAATATGGGCACATGGGGTGGTGAGTGTTCTGCCCCCATTGTTTTGGGCATGCTGGGGCATTCTTTGGAGCCAGGAATAACTGGGGAGGGGATGGGAGGAAGGCAAGGGAGCAGATTGGTGTGAAAGAACAGGATTCCCTCTTTGCTGTCCTTTCCTGCATCACTGTTGGAGGTGTCTGGGTGAAATTGTCCCTTCCTTCCCAACCACTTCTGGAGGTTTGCAGCATGAAGAAAAAGAAGACAGGAGAAGAACACAGGATGCCTTGCTGCTTTTGTGGCAGCCAGTAGGGCTGAAAAGCAACCAGAGTAGTTGTGGACATCTCCTTGCCTCTGGTGCTTCCATGGTAGCCACAGGCTTGCATTCCAAGATACCTTCCCCTTGCCCCTCCTTTTTCAATAAGATGCTTAATGAAGCTGTGCTGGTGTCCATGCAATGATTTTGAAGTCCTAATTCCACTTTGCAGGGTGCAAGCCTGGTGGCATTTTGGTTAATGAATTGTCTGGTCATAACTCCTTAACCCACCAGGCTGTAAGTAATGTGTGTGTGGAGCATGGCATGAGGAATGTATTGCACCAGTGAAACGTGTCTTAAAGGATGTTTTTTGGGGTTCTGTTAGTGCCTTGTTCCCATTCCTTGGGTCCAGGAGGGTTTCTGTGTGCAGTCTGAGCATGATGTGACACTGCCTTGTGCTGCTGTGTATTTTAGCTGTGTTGATAAAGAGCAACAAACCTTTTCACCTCTGCAAGAAATGGGCCAAATTCACTTGCGCTGGAGTTACACAAACTGTGCTTTTTTGTAGGAAATGTGCTGATCAATGCAGAAAGCTTTTTCTGTTTGTCTTCCAAAAGAAAGCATGGCTTGTGCAGCATTTCATACAGTAAAAAACAAAAAAACCCATCACATGTAGCCACTTGTCTTCGTGTCTGTGTGTGCTTAGAATTGCTGTGAACAACATAAGCAAATTAGGGCCCAGTGCCAACCAATCTATGTGGATTGATATTGTTTTATTATTTATTTCTCTCCCTCCTTCCAGGCATGAATTGAATTCTCCATGTGCATGTCTCAAGCAGTTTTTTGGTTAGAGACATTTTCATATATAGTTTTTTTCCTGCCTGCATAGGTAAAGAATTGCAAGGGCATGGGAATTTGCTCGTAGGGACCCAGCTAGGAATTCCTCTGGTAAAAAGAAGGTCTCTCAGCTGCTGCACCTGCTGCCTGTGCTGAGCTCCAAACACTATTTAGGGAGTAGTACCAGAGGGGATGGAGTGTGTTCTCCTCTCTCTGCCTTTCCAGGGATTTATGCTTCTCTCCACATTGCATAAATCACAGAATTCCTGAGCCTGTTGTGACATGGGCCAGGTGGGCCACAGAGCTGGGCAGCCACCATTATTTTCTAAGCTCTCTTTGCGTTTTGGCTGGGGAAAAGAGTAGTTAATGTAACTTTCAGATGAACTGAAGTGCTCTTGGAATTCACAGACTCATATCTATTTCATTGTCTTGAGTTTCTGCTTGCTGGGAATGTGAGGATTCATTAGTATCAAGTCCTGAGCCCAGTGATTGCAGGGCATGGGTGAGCAGAGCTGCTGTGTGAATTGCCTGCAAATAAACTCACCCAGTGCCCTTCCTAAAGCATGCATTGAGTCACTGCCTGGAAGTGTAACATTATTCCACTTTATTGGATAATTAAATAGATCTGAGTGGTGTTTGGTTTGTGCCTTTTGCAGGTTGTGGTGGGAGACAAGGTGGTGCTGATGCCCGTGAATGCTGGGCAGCCCCTCCATGCAAGCAACATTGAGCTGCTGGACAACCCTGGCTGCAAAGAGGTGGGTTCAGCCACAGGGCAGAGGAGCAGTGCTGCTCTGGGGGGTGCCACAGGAAGGCTGGGAGAGCTGGGATGGTCCAGCCTGGAGAAGGGAAGGCTCCGAGCTGAGCTAATTGTGGCCTGAAGGGAGCCCACCCTTTCCAAGGCCTGGAGTGACAGGACAAGGGGAATGGCTTCACACTGACAGAGAGCAGGGTTAGATTGGATATTGGGAATAAATTCCTCCCTGTGAGGGTGGGGAGGCCCTGGCACAGGTTGCCCAGAGAAGCTGTGGCTGCCCCATCCCTGAGATTAGCTCAGCTGATTAAAACTTGGTTGCAATAATGCCAAGGTCATGGGTTCAGTCCCCTGTGTGGGCCATTGACTTGATTTGGACTCAATGATCCTCGTGGGTCTCTTCCAGCTCAGAATAGTCTGTGAGTCTGTGAATATGCTCCTGTATCAATTACAAAGTGTCCAGGGCCAGGCTGGATGGGTCTCTTAGCAATCTGGGACAGTGGAAGGTGTCCCTGCCCATGGCAGGGGGTTGGAATGAGATAATTTTTAACATCTCTTCCAATCCAGGCCATTCCATGATTCTATTTTATGATATGTTGCTCTTTTCTGATAACCAGAACCCTCCAGGGGCTCTAAGCCTGTATTAAACATTGGTTCCAGCTTGGCCTCAGAACACCAAGATGAAATATTCATGGTGCAGTTTTGCCTGGCACTGAAAGCTTTGTGAGGTCTCCTTGAGTATCTCAAACTCTCACTGATGTTAAGTCCCTGTCCAACATCTCTTCACGATATTTCGGGTTGGTTGTCAGCAGAGTAGCATTTTGCCCACTCTGTCTTTTCCAATATCAGCACCATTAACACATGAAATCTTCAGGCCCCATGTTGGGAACTGCACAAATATGTAGCTCAGCCATGTCACCTCCCATCCTGCATGTGGAAAACAAAATGTCACAAAAGGAAAAGAACACCCCTTAAGACTATAATCGGGGTGGGATTTTTCTTCCTTGTCTCTAAAGGTAAATGCTGTCAACTGTAACACCAGCTGGAAAATCACTTTGTTCATGAAATTCAGTAGCTATCGAGATGATGTTCTGAAAGGAGTAAGTATGATTTTTAAATTGTTTTTTTTTTTAATCTGAAAAAATCAGACTGTGTTTGGCTGTAGAGAAACATTACATGGTGAATGAAAGAAGAAATGAGGACCTCGTGGAGCCGATGAGGATCCCTCCGCACTGCCCTTCAGCAGGCAGACTGTTTTTTCTTTGTGTTTTTGTCTCACTACATGAAATTTGGGTTGTGGAATTCAAGCCCAGGGTGATGAGAGTTCTGTACAGAATAGGTGTGACACTTTTATGGCCAGATGTTAAAAGTGGTGTAAAGGGTTACAGAAGGCATGAAAGATGCCAATAGCTGCAATAAGACAATATTACTTTAAATGCTGAGCTGTTGTGCAGTTTACTGCCTGCAGATCTGTCTCTGAGCTAATTCTCAGTTCCATTTTAAAGATATATTTAAATTGCCCTGAATGTATCTTCATAAGTCATTATCCACTGGCTCCTTTTCAATGGATATTGAGGAACCAGCAGTATTTGAGGAGGAATTTGAAAGGGAAAAGGGTGTATTCGTGTAGAGCCATTTGGGGATTGTGTTTCAAGTGTTTGGGAGAGGCAGAAGGAAACAAAAATGATGCCAGTAGAAGAAAAAGAGGAGGTGGTGGTGTTGATTGCAGAGTAGATGAGTTGAGATAATATGATGTTAGAAAAATCTCTTCACTCTCCCTGAATAATAAGGGGGATTAGAAATAAAAAAAATCACTTTATTAAGGTTATACGAGGTTGTATATAAGGTTAACTAGAATTAAGTTGCCCTTAGGTTAATTGTTGCCCATTTCTCCTACAGATAGAGAAAATGAGTCCAGCAGCTTTGCTGACCACTTAATACTGTTTGTTTTTCACACTGCTTTAGGGAGATGTTGTCAGGCTGTTCCATGCAGAGCAGGAAAAGTTTCTGACCTGTGATGAATATGAGAAGAAACAACACATTTTCCTCCGTACCACGTTACGTCAATCGGCCACTTCTGCCACGAGCTCCAAAGCACTGTGGGAAATAGAGGTATTCTGTCCTCTTTTTATGAATATTTCAGGACCTGAAGGCAACAGGAGTCAGTGAAAAGACTTTACCACAATGTGAGTCATTCACAGCCTCTTGATATCATCCTACACCTCCCCATGACTGTTATTATTTCATGGAGTGGTTTGTGTAGGATGAACCCTGGAGAGATGCTTTGTTGCTGTGCCTGGTGGGGAGAGGAGGTTTTTTTGCTCCATTTACCTGCACTGAAATGAGGAGGAGACACATTTAAAATTCAGACTTGACGTAAATGGTGTGATTTTATCAAAGCCAATCAAATGGCACTCGTCTGTACTGAGCTGGGAGTGTTCGTGTTTAACTTGGTGGCATAATATAGAAAAGGGAAATTTATGGCTGGTGGAGATCTCACAATTGTCATGGAGTCCATTCTTCTGCAGTAGGACACACCAAAATCTGCTTAAAGCTAGGCTGAATAAAAATGGGTTTGTGAAAGGGGATGATTTTGAGAAGGTGACTAACAAATATATATATTTGTTCATCTGAAAAGGATTGGGAATTGTCTCAAATCCTTGTCATTACAATAATATAACTTCTATACCTAAAAGTCCCTGTGTGATGAACAGACTTTGTGCTAGTAAAACAGAATCCTCAGGCAAATAGTTGGGTTTTGCCTGGTTAAGGACTGTCTGGAATAGAGTTCATTGCACTTGTAGTCATTGGAAATTACTCCTTACAAGAGGCAAGCATTGCTGGGTTTGAGGAAGGCAAATGACCGACAGCACAGCCAAGGGGAAAACAGAAATAATCCGTGATATTTCAACTTATATGGGGATATTTTATCACTTGAATGAACATTTTTCAGAAGCTCCTGGTGTTGTCAGAAATGAGACTGGTATAAGTGGTAAAGATGGTGTGAATTTTGCTTTTAAGCAGTGCTTAGTGGTGCAGAGCAGGTCCACTTGCTTTCTTGAGCTCCAGATTCACACCATGCCATTTTAAAGCAAAATTTGGCTCAAGGTGCTTACAGGGAATGAATGAAAGCATGGAAAGAAAGCATGGAAAGTAAGAACAGAGTCCCTCTCTGGGGCAGACTGTTTGTAATGGTGTAATTCCCAGGATTTCAACTGGAATGAACTATAAGAAATGTCAGTGATCTAAGTATGAGCATCATTAAAATCTCTATTTCTCGTCCTTTCAGGTTGTCCATCATGACCCGTGCAGGGGAGGGGCAGGGCAGTGGAACAGCTTGTTTAGGTTTAAGCATTTGGCAACTGGGAACTACTTGGCTGCAGAGGTAAGGATGCCAATTAAACAATTTTTGGGGGGGTTGCAGCTTGGCTGGGTATTATCTGGTCCTGTGAGTTAAGGCAAAATAATGTTGTACTTCCCCAAAAGACCAGTAATTTTTCTTAAAATTAAAATATGGCTTTTGACAAGCAGGTGATACCAAGTTTATGAAATGGCACAGCCTTGGATTTTTACGAGGTTGCAAGAAGCTGTGAATTTTTTTAAGCCATCTCTAATCCATATTTACACTGATCTGTGTCCAAGTTATATATCAATGGAATGAAAAGCAGGTGGTTCCCCCCCCCCTCCCCCCCACTGATTTAGTTGGGTCTGTCCAGGATTGCTTCTTTTAACTTTATGCTTTGAAGTATGAGAATTTACTACAAGAGCCAGTTATAAATCACTGTGTGATGGGGAATCCCTGCAAAAAGACTTGCTCTGACTGGGTTGGGTTACATTTACAGCAGTGCCACTTCTCTGTGCAGAAAATTCTGTACTCCCAGGGTGCTGCCTTCATTTTCCAGCTCCTGTCACAGCCTGCACTGATTTCAGGGTGAGAGCAAAGAGAAGCTATCAAACCTTTACTTATTCCTAATTATGTCAAAGCTCAAATCATAAACAGCGCACTGCTAATAATAGATAATTTTTAAGAGGCAACCGGCACTCCCACCCAGGAGTGGGAGTGTTTTCCTTTCTGCTTACAGTGAGGTGCTCCCAGTGGAAAGATTCTACTCAGACTAGCTAAGCTGATGGAGTCAGGAAAGAAAAAAAAGAAACACTTATCTGTGCTCCTGCAGCACGGGGACATTCCCCATGGTGTGGATTATCAACAGCCTCACACATTGCCACCACCTGGTTTTGTTTAAGCTCCCATGGTGAAGATGGAATAATGAGTGCAAACACAGGAGCAAAATTCCCAAATCTTTGAAGCATTCTGTTGTTGGCTGCTGATTCTGTCGGTCTGAGCTGTTCAAAATCAGGGTTAATCACTGTTTATAATTGTCTTTTTCTTACTTCATCCTCCCCTTAAATCAACTTGATGTGTGCCATGGAGATTTCTGCAATGGGATCTCCCGTGGGTGAAGCCTCAGACAATGAGCAGAGGTGTCCTCCCCCTGGGGGTCTCACACCTTTTGTGCTCTGCTTTTCCTCCTCTGAGGCTTCTTGTGTAAACTGGTCCTTCTGGTTTGGCACTTGTGAAGGGATGCCACTGCAGCTGGTGAGGGCCAGGGGATGATCTGGGGGCTAAGAAAATCCAGGATTTTCCTTCAGTTTGAAGATATTTTGCCTCAGAGGATCCAGTAATTTAAAACTGATAGACCTAAAGGTGTTTCTATACTACAGTAAATTAAAAAAGTGAGGCAATAGAGTTAACATAGGTGAGTACTTGTAAATCTGATTCTTATAAACTTGAGAGAATGAACTCAGAATGTGAAAGTCCTAAATTCCATTTTCCTTGGAATTACAGTCAGTCACCCAACTTTTGTTACCTTTCAAAGACCTCTGGTACCTCTGACACAGTCTCAAGTAGCAGCATTTCCTTTAATCCTCTTTCCACTTGGCATTATTTAGCCTAATTTTAATCACTGTGCTTTGAAGTTCTTTAAGACCTACTAATACCTTAAAGCAACCTTGATCCTTCTCCCAGACTCTGGGCTGAAGGTGAGCCATCCTGAAAGGAAGGGGGGACAGTGTCGTTGTCCTGCTGCTCTGGCACATCAGATGTGTGTGTGTTTCTCACACTAAAGAAAGGGTTTAATGTTTGGTGGTGGGACTGAGGACCTTGGAAACCTGGGTAGTGGTAATGATGTCTGATGTTGAAAACATTAAGCCACAGGCTCAGACATTCCCAAAACACTGAAATCGTGAAAAAATTGGAACTAAATGCACAGCTGAAAAATTGGAAAGGGAAACTGTCACCTTTGGAGACAGTGGGAGCTCCTGTGTTAGTGACAGAAGGGCTTGATTCCACCCAAAAAAATCTTTATCAGGAGATTTAGGCACTAAGCCACGAGCTGAGATCCAGAGTGTCATTCTCATCCTCAGAGTCAGCAATCCCTTAGAAGTTCTGAGAAGGTTCTTTTTTTAGCCCTGGGTACAGCAAAATGACCTAAGTTGTTTGAAATCTTGGTATTTGTAAAAGGGAGGCTGTGAGGGTATGTGAAAATTGGATGTTTCACAGTAACAAAGGTTTTCCCCAAAGTCTTTTCAGTGCCTGCACCACATGCAGAACATCCCCAAAATCTCTGTGTGTGGGTAATGGAGCTTGTTTTACTCAACCAGCCTTTGAGGTGTTGCAGGTTGGGACCACACAGCTGTGCCTTTCTCATGAGCACACAGAACCTTTGCAATATTCCAGATAAAAATCACTTGGAACTGAGTCTCAGCTTATCCATAACATACCCCATGGATATTGTTCATAGAATCATAGAATGTTTTGGGTTGGAAAAGACCTCCAAGATCATCAACTCCAACCCTTGGGCCAACTCCAGTCCCTTTACCAGATCATGGCACTCAGTGCCACGGCCAAGCTCACCTTAAAAACCTCCAGGGATGGGGAATCCACCCCCTCTCTGGGCAGCCCATTCCAATGCCTGAGCACTCTCTCTGGCAAGTTTTTTCTGCTCTCCAACTTCAATTTCCCCTGGCAGAGCTTGAGCCCGTGCCCCCTTGTCCTATTGCTGAGTGCCTGGGAGAAGAGACCAACCCCCACCTGGCTACAACTTCCCTTCAGGTAGTTCTAGACAGTGCTGAGGTCACCTCTGAGCCTCCTCTTCTCCAGCACAAACACCCCCAGCTCCCTCAGCCTCTCCCCACAGCACTTGTGCTCCAGTCCCTTCCCCAGCCTCGTTGCTCTTCTCTGGACCCACTCCAGCCCCTCAATATCTTTCCTGAACTGAGGGGCCCAGTTCTCCACATGTGCAGCATCTCCAGTTCTGTGATTCCTAAACTGGGTAATTTGTACTGAAACTATTACCATTTGCTGTTGAACAGAGATAGGTGTGCCCACACACATACTCAGGATGTGTCTGGCATTTCAAATCCCCTCAAGTGAGATGGATGTGGCTAAAATAATTACAAAATACATGTGCACGTATCAAATCACGTGCCAGTCTCAGATCCTGCAGCAGACAGTAGACAAGCCACAGTGCATTGTTTGTGAAACGTTGTGAACATGTAAATAATAATAACAATAATCACAGTGGGAGGAAAAACCTGTGATAATTCTGGTTTACTCAGTTGAATAAGTTGATTAGAGTTACCTGGTACCTTGGCCAAGATATGGCAGTAAAGCTGGTGAGGTTTAATTGTCTCTAACACCAAATTAGCTGTGCTATACTAAATTAATTAAGGGAATGCAGGTAAGGCAGCAGCCTCAATATTTGCATTTTGTGCTTTTGTGAAATTGTGGCCATAAACAAGTAAGAAGACTCCTCTGGTTTCCTTAGAGGGTTCTCTTTCTGTAAGACTGAAAGGGAAGGGTTTAAGCTTTAAAATTCATCAGCTCTGAGCAGAGTTTTGTTCAAAGCTCTTCTTAAAATCCCACACAAAACATCCTTCCAGCTTTGGGATTTTTTTTTTGGCACTAAATACACAGAGGAGTTTCTTTTGCAGGTGGGGATGACTGAAACCATCTGGCCTGGGCAGCACAGGGTTACACACACACATTTCTCTTGTCTTTCTTGAATAATTCCTTCCCAGGTTATCTCACACTACTTTTTGTCAAAATTGCCACAAAACCAGCCCTTTCTTCTCAGAGAAGTTTATGCATCATTCACTTCAGATTGAGAATGTCTGTTAAACTTTGCTTTTAAATGGACTTCTGTTATGTCTCAGTATTAAGTCCACTGCAAGGGCATTGGAATAGAGGATCTTTAAGTTCCCTTCAAACCTAAACCATTCTATGATTAAAAACATTACCCTGCCATGTGATATAGATTGTTATAATAATTTATTTATGCAAGTGGGCAAAGCCCTACATTTCCATAATAAATTTAATCCTGTTGTAAAAATGCCTTGATTTGGATCATGGTGAAGATAATTGAGTGCATGTTCTAGGAAAATGTAAGTCTCCAAGTTCCTACACAGAGGAAGAAGCAATGTTTGACACTTACACCAACTATGTACCCTGCACTCTGTTTTTCTGACATAGGTGAACATATAAGAAAGTTAATATTGATAAAAAAATAAGCCTCTCCTGCCTTCTGAGTCTGACATAGTAAAGAATGTCATAAGAATAGAAAACAAAGCATTTAATAAGATTTTAAGAAGATTACGTATTTGGATGGGTAATAATATCCTCAGCATTAGCTAAGATAAAATAAAATTCAAATTAGCTCTTAAACTGGAGGCTGTAAATCAGGATTAACCTCTTAGAGAAACTTTCTGTGTAGTTTTATGGCCTTTTCTTCCACCACTTTAAACTGCTGTGGAAAATGGGAGTCCTGCATAGGATGTTTTATTAAGGCAGATGGAATTGAATATTTCAAGTCCACAATTTAGGACTTTTGTTACCCACTTTTTGGAAACTGGACTAGTGACAGAGATGATTTGTATTTGGGCAGCAAAAAAAGGAAGCAGTGTTATTTTTTGGGGGATGACATGGAAGCAGAGCTTGGCAGAAGGACTTTCTCGTGCCCTGGCCACGATGCAGCTCAGGCAGAGGAGGAGGACACGGTGGCAGATGCTCTGTGCGAAATAACTGGGTGCAAATGGGCTCATTTCACAGATGTGCAGGTGCCTTTGGCTGTTGCCCTGAGAGACCCGAACAAAGCAGGACTCTGAGCCTAGTTAGTGTGGGATAAGATAAAAAGTGAAAGTCCTTTAATATCAGGCCTGGGCCCCACAGGAATACATATTGACACTGGTTTCTATGGTTTTTATAATATGACCCACCCAATGCCCAGTTCACACATCTCTCAGTCCAGCCCTGTCCTGCCCCTGGTCACACCTCCTCAAGATTTGAGTTTGGGGCCTCTCTTCATCATTTTTTCTTCCTCAGCACACATAGGGCTTGGAGGTTTTCCAGTGTTCTTAGACCCAAGATTGTTGGCTCATGTTTATGTTTCATTCTGCAGGCCTTTCTGATAGTCTTCAGTTTTCTGCCTTGAATAGAGTATAAACAACTAAAAGAATTTGAGCTACTGATATGTGGCATAGGTTGGCATGTATAAACATTACACTTAAGCTGCTAGAAATATTAACACACTAAATTTGCCTTTTACTACTGTTACAGGTACTTCTAAAACCTATAAAAATGAAAAAAATCAAAAAATCAAAAACCCTTTAGGCATCAGACTGGAGGAAAAGAGTCTGCAGACCAGGAGAGGTGCCAGGAGGTGGCAGCATCCACCAAGGCCATCACAGTCTGTTGGTGCTGCAGGACCTCCCCACCTGAGGCTGCTTCAGCACCCCCCTTTGAAGCTGCCTTTTCCCAGTCTCTTCATTCAATGTTCATACAGCACTGAGATGAATTTCTGGCTGTTGGGCTCAGTGATCAGAGGGGGTTTGCCAAGGTGAGGGGTGAACTCAGCACTGAGAGGGAGCCTGATGTGTCTTCTCCACTGTCTCACAGGAGCAGTGTGTGTTTGTTCAGAGCTCTCTAAGGAGTGCAGGATAACTCCCAGCTATGCATGGAGAGGTGGAAGAGATCCAGAGGCTGGAGCAGGAGGATGGATTACTGATTTACAGATCCAGTCTGACCTGTTCTGCAGTCTTGCACTTGGCTTTTTAAAGTGGCAGAGTGAGAAGCTGCCCATTTAGCAAACCCCAGAGCTGGATTTTCCCGAGGTTTTTAAGAGTCTTGAGAATGCAGCTGAATTCCTTGACCTGACTTGCAGTGAGTTTGGTGGAAGTTACATTTTGACCTGTCAGTGTGCAAATCCCTCTATAAATCTGGCTCTGGGAGAATGGATTTTTTGCTCCCCCTCAGCCACTAGACCTGAGAGTGTGTTCAGCACTGCTTTTAGTCCTGCCTGAGCAGGCACAGGGTTGTTTACACACAAGCTTTAGGAGGAAGGAAGTGTAAAGCCATTAACACAGCATTTATTGTCATCTACTCACTGTAAGGTCTTCTGTTATTACAAATACATCTTCTGGTGTTGCATTTTGGTGTGTCCCAAAACAGCAAATGCATTATTTTTTGTTGTTGTTTAGTATTTCAAGATTACTTGAGAAGCTTTTATGCAATTATATTTGTGCCTCTTTATTTGTGCTGCCTGGTGGAGGTTTACAGATCTTCCCTAATTTGCTTTTATTGTTTGTTGGGGGTTTTGTGTGCACGTGGCTTTTGTTTGCTTGGGATTTTTTTTTTTACAGTAAAAATATCAGCCATCTCTATTTCAGTCATGTTTAGTTATTTTTGTGAGGACCACAGAACGGGATATTAATATTAATATTTAGAACACAACTCTTGGAGAGGTGAGGATGGATTTTTGATCCAGATTCCTGTGGAACTGCTGAAGCTCAGACTGAGGTTGTGGCTCAGCATTTAGGTCAGACTAAGGAGTTTTTAAGCTCTGCTCACAGGATGATTATCAGGAACTCTGTGCCAATTCCGTGGCACATTTGAATGGAGTTTATCAAGGTAAAGTCCTAGCCAGACTTTCTCTGGGAAATTAATGAGGTGGCAAAAGTCCTTTGAATACCACTGAGGTCTTTGAAACTGTGCAAAAGTCCTTTGGATTTATCGAGAGCTAATCAGTATGACATTAACAAAGAACAAAGCAAGCCTAATGAAGATGAAAGATTTAAAAATGGATTATTTTTCTTTTGTTCTGGCTTTTTTACTCTGAAACACTTGTCCTTGTTGACTGGGTGACAGGCTGGTTATCAAATGAAATGGGAACTGTTTGTGTGTGTTGAATTAGATCCTTTTATTCTTTGTCTGTCAGGGTTTCCTTCATAAATGCAGGTTTTAATCAAGTCATTAAAATGCTCATTTAGCTGAAATTTGACAATGTAATTCTTTCCCTGACAAAATGCTTTAAATATCCTTTACCTAGTCAACAAAATTTGATTAAAATCAGTATGAGTGTTTATTTCCTCAAACTCCTCTCTCTCTGTCTCTCTCTTGAGTGTCCAAAAATACCCTGTTTGGGTACTTTCCACACATTTCTCCAAGAAAGCAGCATCCAACATAAATATGAAATTCCAAACTGTGTGTCCACAGTTTCTGAAAACTGAACAGCCATGAGGAAGCTGAACCTTCATTTTGTGATACCTTTTTCTCTCCCATCCATGGGAAGGTAAAAAATATCTGTACTCAAGTTTGTTGAAAAACAAGCAGTGGAGGATTAGGATTTCTAAATTATTCTGCACTGAGAAAGAAGCTGTTGAAGATACACTCTAAAAAGATATACTCTAAAAAGATATACTCTAAAAAAATATAGTCAAGCTATTCCAATAAGGATTTATGCAGTCACACTTGCCATGCAGTTTGCAGTGCATCATGTTATTCCTCAGTATTCGCTGCAGGCACCTTCCAGTGGCATTCTGCAGGAATATTCAGTATTTCAGCTCCACTTCTGTAATTGCAGCTCCAACACACCCAGTGACACAGAAAAACTTGAAGGCTGTTGAGTTTTAATGAGACCTATTTTAGCACAGGAATCTTCCTTTCTAAACACCTGCAACGAATTGCACTTGTTTTCATTAGCAGCGAGGACAAACAGATTAATGTTGTTATTTTTGAGGATCTTTTTGTTTTGGAGGCTTGTTAAAGAACATGGAAGTGATTTTAAATCAGAAAAAGCAGTAGATTTTGGAGAGTTAAGGCTGTCATTGTGTACCTGGATATTGAGAAGGACTCGGAACAGGTGTAGGATGACACAATCCTACACGATTTTTTCTCCCTCTACCTGAAAATGTAGGATGGGACAAGAGCTAATAGTCTGTTTTTCAGAAATCCTCAGCACCAACAAGCTCAGCTGGAAGGGAAATTAAAGTGGAACTGCCAAGCACAGCTGAAAATGGGGCCATGAATGTCAGCCCTCAAACTGTTCTGTCATCACCCTCTCAAAACTCCCTCCTTATTTTTATTATTTCTGTACCAGTGGGGCAGGGAGAACCATCATTAAGGATGGAGTTGATTTTTCACTGGTGCCTTCTGTCTCCCTCACCCTCAGTCCACACAGGAACTATTTTGGAGATTTGAGGGCAATCTGTTCTGTGGTTTTTAAAGCAGGCAAGAAGTGTTGTGGGAGGGAGATTTTCCTGCTTTCTTTTGTTGTGGCTGTATTTTTTTTTTAAACTGTTATGTTGGAAGCAGGCAGTGAAAGATACCACAATTCAAGACAACTCGAGCCCTTCAATGAAACCCTGCAGGTCAACCCTTGGTCATTTCTGTGTTAGCACATCATGTTGTGGCAGACTGAAGGTTTTTTTCAGCAATATCTAAAAGTTTCCTGTCTTTCTTCAGGCTCTTGATGTGGGAGGAGATTTTTTTTTTTGGAGTGGAGTAAAGGGGCGTAAATGATAATTATTAATAAAAAACAAGCTTAACAAAAGCTCTTCACAACAGTTGTCTGTGTAATGTTAGATGTATGATAAGATATTGAAAAGTTTTCCTGGCATTCGTTCATCTTGCCCTGTGCAATTCCCTTCTGGCTCTTCCACAGTGACAATGCCAAATTCATGCCAAAAAAATGCCCGTGCTTATCTGTAAGACATGCACATACTGGGATTGCTTAAGAACTAAATTGCCTTCTGTAACTTCAGCATTTTCAGGGAATATTGGTAAATATTGAGGCGAAATGATTTCTTTCTGTAAGTCAAACCTTGAAAAGTTTCATGTGCAGAAAGTGAGTGGGTGTGTGTGTTTGTTTATTTGAGGATGTCTCTGCCCACATAATCACTCATCTTATAGGCTCCATATTTCCCTTGTCAAAAGCAGAGTCATATTAAAGGCTGTTAAATAGTAATACTTTACATTTATTATTATGCAGTGTCTTTCACTCAAGCCTCTCATATTACTTGCTTGATAATCCTGGTAAGAAATAGAAAATATTATCTGCATTAATAATGGTTGAACAGATCCATGATGCAGTGAAACACTTGTCTGTGGTGGCACTACCATCCCTGCTTCAAAGATGGGTTAATTCTGAGTTCATTGTCTTTCTATAAAACCTCAGTGGGCATAGAGTTAGATTTTATCTCAGTGTATCTGCTCCAGGTCAGTCCTGGAAGTGATTGTATATCTGTGTGTGACTCTTCATCCTCCTCCTTAGTTTGGGTTACTGGAGGTACCTCTGGAGTTAAATGATTACAAGCTGCCCTTTTTGGAGGTGAGGGCAAAGCCAATTAAGTCAGAAATTAAGTTGGTAATTCTTATTCTCTCATTCTCGTGCTGCTTCTAAACCCTCCCCTGTTCTTCTCACATCACACCCAACCAAACCAAACCCTCTCCCCCAGTTATGAAATGCCTAAAAGCTTCCAAGGTACATTTTACTTCTTTTCTTTTCCAGCTTAACCCACGCTATCCAGAGGGGAATAATGAAGGAAAAGCCTTGGTAAGTGGAATTTCTGTGTTGCTGTGCCTGGCATGTGCAAGCCCTTCAGAGCTTTCCTTTCATTGAACATGTGGGACATCTTTGCATGGATCTAAACTGTCCCTGCTGCAGCATGGATGGGGTTTTTGCCTGTACAACAGCACGACCATGGTAGGTTAATTCTAACTAGTGGTTTATGATATGTGAAGGAGATGGAGTAAAGACCTTGGGGGGCATCTTATTGTCACTAAGACAACACATATTCCAAAAAAAGAGTCACTCCTCCATCAAATTCATGAGACTGCCTTGAAAACATTGAGATCTTTCTTTTCAAAAAAAAAAAAAATCAGTGTAATTTCTTTCTGCTTGCCTTCTGGCTCTTGTTCTTTAAGAGAATGTATTTTAAAGTTTTACTCAGCACGGGGAAGAATTTTTTTACTTTCCATTTCTTACATAATCCCATGCCTTGAGGACTGCAATTTTAATAAAAATTGAGACTTTTGTAGGAGTTGACCACATTAGTTTTCTGTCTTCAGTGGTATTTGGTAATGGAGGTAATACAGCAATAACAGCTCAGCTGTCTACAGAAATGAGACTTCTCTCTTCTCAAAGTACAGAAGTTCCACCAGTTGATTATCTTTTGTGTTGGAATGACACTTGAGGTCTTTGGAGCTTTGTAGCCATGTCAATTCACCTAAATATTTAAACAGTTAAATATTCCCTGGACTGGGTAATGAAGAAGGCACAAGAGTAAACCTGGACATGGATGTGAAAGGTGACTTCTCTAACAGTTTGGCTTATCCTTCCTGGGTATTGGTTTCAACTAAAAACCCAGACAAAATAAATCATGGTAGAGAAACACTTCCAGTAAAAAAATTAATCAAAGCTTATCAATGATCAAAACTGATGTCTCTGTGGGAATTTTAACTTTCTTGTGAAAAATGGTCTGTGAAATAACTTCTAGGAATTTTTGGTAACACCTCCATGTAAATCCAAGCCTACAGGCACTTGTAGCATGGTATAAATCCCTTTGGATCCTTCCCCCCTTTGGAGTCTTGTTGGAAATGCCATGAGTCAGCAGTGTTTTAAACCTTCATTCTGGCCTTGAGCCATCCAGCGGAGAAGCTTCACATCCCTTTGCAGGAATTTTTGTCATTGTAGTGATACAGAGCTTTGAATTATCCCTTAAAAGTGCAAGAATCGTGTTGTATTTGGGGTTCTTTAAGGATCAGCTCTGTCAGTCTGGTATCCAATAGCTCCTAACCTGGAGCACACATGTTTTCCTTGCCCCATGCTTATCATCCTGCCCCTCTGCTCATCCCTGAGGCACATCTGGAATGCTGTGTCCAGCCCTGTCTCCTCAGGACAAGAGACATGGAGCTCCTGGACCGGGTTCAGCAGATGCTGCAGAGATGCTGAAGGGATTGGAGCATCTCTCAGGGACAGCTTGTTGTCCACCACGACCAGCAGGTCCTTCCCAGCAGGTCACCCCCATCCTGTGCTGGTGCCCTGGGTTATTTCTCTCCAGGTGCAGACCCTGCATTTGCCTTTGTTGAATTTCAGACAGTTCTTCTCTGCCCATCTCCAACCTGTCAAAGTCCTTCTGAATGGCTGCCCAGCACTCTGGGGAATTGGCCACTCCTGGGGCTGTTCAGCCTCCAGAAGAGACACTGAGAGAGGACCTCCCCCATGGCTGTCAGTGCCTGCAGGGAGGGGGCAGAGCATGGACCAGGCTCTGCTCAGGGGTGCCCAGCAATGGCACAAGAAGAACAGGCAGGAACTGATGCCCAGGGAGTTCCACCTGGACATGAGGAAGAACTTCTTTGCTGTGCAGAACTTCTGCACTGAACAGATTGCCCAGAGAGGGTGTGGAGTCTCCCTCACTGGATATTCCAGAGCCATCTGGACACAACCCTGTGCCACGTGCTCTGGGATAGCCCTGCTGGAGCCGGAGGTGGGACCAGATGCCCCATTGTGGTCCCTCCCAACCTGACCCACTCTGTCATTCTCTGTTTTCCTTTTCTCTGCCAGGCTGTTGGATGAGGGGCACCAGCTCCTTCCCTGTTGTCTGGGTTAAAGGCAGCACAGCCACCTGTGCCTTCAGTGCCCACCCTGAACTCCTAAAGGGGCTTCTTGTGCCTGTTCTCTGCCTGGTTCATGAGTCCTGGTCACAGCTACTCATACAGCTGGATTTTAGGAAGCAGCAGCAGAGAAGGAATTTGTGGTGCAGTTTTGGGCACAGACACCTGCGTTCTGTCTGAGTGCATCTTTTCTGCCTTGCCTTAAGTGACCCAAAAGTCTGAAAGAGGTTTGGCTGCAGAGAACATAAATATTACTGGAAGTCATTAGGGCTCTTGTTCCCCAGTGTTAAAGGTATGTTTGGGCTGCTGTTCATTGCTCATTTATGAGCTGCTCCTTGACAATCCAGCCAAATTGTCTTGTGAAGCACTGCTTTTATTTCTGCTGAAATTTGGCCTTACAATGAGTTGATTAAATTCTCACATCTAAGCTCCAAATGATTTTGTGTTTTTTTTTTTAATAGGAAGACCTTTCTGTGATTTAATGGTCTTATCAAAAAAAGACTTCTTCATCTCTTGAAGTCCCTGAGGTTGTGGTGTATCATGCATGAAAATATGGTGTTGTGTTGCAGCTCCCATTGCATCCAAAATTGGTGTATTTTATGCTGCAAAGTAGGCTATTATTGCTAAGCACAGAAATGTGCAGCATCCAGAGGAATGCTCCAAACATGGGGGGAATGACAAGAAGAGCTGAGAATTTGTTAGTGCCTTTGTATTAAAGGCTGTCTTTGGATAGGTACCTGAACTCCATTTGTTCTCATTTCCGTTAGAGTGCTAATTCTAACCAGCTCCAAACTGCCTTTTATTGTGGAGATTTTTCTTAGGATTGAGACTGGTATACATTTACTTTTCTTGTGAAGAAATTGGACAGTTCCACCATGGGCTTCCAGGTGCAATTTAATGTATCTCTTTTGACTTCTGTTTCTCTTTATGAATTCTAAACATTCTGTAACTCTAACTCTTCTTTCTTGCTGCCAACCCAAGAGATTTTTTGTTTGTGATAAGCACTAGAAATATATATATATAATTTTATTTTACCTTACAGGAATTAAGATTATTAAATTATAGTTTTATAATATGGGACATAGGTGATGCAGTTTAAACAAGAATAGAGTCGAGGCATTTATTGGGGTTTTTTAAAGGCTTGGTTAGGAAAAAGAATAATCCCCAGCTTTAAAATGTCAGCATCTCTGCAGGCAGAGCACTGGAGAGGCTGGGGGAGAAGGGGAGACAGGGCTGCTGGCACATTATTATTCTCCTGCTGCTGCACACGGGTCTGAATCAGCTCTGAGGGTGCAGACATTGTTTCTTACCGAATGTCTCTGGCTCCAACAACAGGATGGCAACGTGATGTCTCCTAAAAACGAGATGACTCACACATGAGTCAGCCCTGAAGGTGCTCCAGGAGCTGCTGCTGGGCTGGGCTGGGCTCTGCAAGGGGCAGCAGGAAGGGCTGCCCATCATTCCCTCCATAGGGAATTTCTCAAATAATTCACCCTGGAGATTTCTGTTCATGTTTACTGCCTGTTCTCTGAGCGCCTCCTAAACTGGGTTAACATTTTGTGCTGCATTTAACAGGCATTTTCACAACTCTGGCTGCTATTAAATCACATTTCTGCTGAAATCTGTGCTGCAGCTTGATGTATTCAGGAGCAGGGCATTATCCTTGGCTGTCTCTGTGCTACCAGAGGGGCCTCACCAATTGGAATTGGAGATTGGGTTTCTACAAGAAAAGGTATTTCAGGTCTGCTATGGTTTTTGTTTGCTTTTTGCAGTTGAAATGAAGGCCCCTCTGTAAGCAAAACTCCTGAATTTTAGGTGTGATACCGCTTTGGGGTGAATAATGAAGGTTTTGGGGTAGGTCACAGTTACAGCAGGTTCTGTTCAGAGCTGTGGAAAGGGTTGTCTGTTGGGCTACAGATCTCAAGAGACACAAATCTTGTTTCATGTCTTTCCTTCCTCCCTGTGAGCAGTTTAACCGGTGCACAACAAGAGTGAGGTGGTTCCACCTTCTCCACCTTGGCTGTGGATCTGATTTGACTCAGGACAGCCCTTAACTAGTTAGTGATTAGTTTGGGATGACCCTGTGTTTGTTTTCCCTCAGTGAATTTACTGTTTGCTCATATTTGTGCCCACCTACTTTCTGCTGTTTTACCCACAGTTCTTACACCTCCATCCTCCTGGCATGTCATTCACCTCTTTTTTGGGTTTTTATAAAGTCTTGGGAGTGCTCCTTGGCTGTCTCTGACCACATCTCCAACATCTCTGAAACACTTCCATTGGCTTCCTCTTCCTACTGCTTTAAGTTGAATTTTTTCTCATTTTTTTTTTTTTTACTGAAGCTCAGCAAGACCTTCTTTGGACTTTGCCTTGTGTCACAGTGTTGTGGTTTAACCCCAGCTGGCAACTAAAATCCCCCCCAAAAAAACCCCAACAAAAAGACCCCCATACAATTATGAAGTGTCCTGCCTTTTTCCTTACCAGTTCTTTCAGTTTGGAAGTTACAGTGGGCAGTTTCTGGGAAACCAGAATTAAAGTTATGGGAAGTACGAAAAACTCTGGATGCTGTTCTAAACTATCCTGTGCTACTCACCCCTTTGCAGACCTCTGGAATTTTAAACTCGTTTGCCAGTCTCTGGTTTAGAAATGTAGGAAGTGGTTTCCATTTCACATCAGACTCTTACTCACCCCTCTTAAGCTCTTAGAAGGATTCTTTTATATTTTAGGTGCCTTTTCAGTTTGGGTCTCACCCAGAGTATGTAAAACACAATACATATGGAAATCACAAAAAAAAGATGTTTTCTCAATCCTTGCATGCAGGTTAAATGTTTCGTGCAATTTTGCTAAGTATTTTTTGGGGATGAGATATGGTAGGATGGGAGTACTGTCAGATGAGTTTACTCTCATGCAAGACACAGGAGATGGTGGCCTGTTGTCTCAGCAATCCTTTTTCTCAAAAATTAATGACAGTCCTCTAATGACAAGATGAGCCTCAGAGAAGTTTTTCTGTTTTTTTCCCTCACTGTCTCTATCCTTGATAAAAATAATGGGATGGAAAGCTGGCATTTTTTAGGCTTGATAATGAAAAAATGGCTGTTTTGGAAGGATTCAAAAAGCACCTCAAAATGAGATGATAAGTAGCTCTTTCTTAGGTGGTTTCACTCAGCCTTGATTTTGTTGCCTAATCTCAATTGTCAATATGGATAATCAAAGCTTTGCCCTTGATTATCCCTTACAGTTTGTTTTTAATCAAGGCACTAATGCACACTGAGTACAGCCTGGCCTTTTAGCTTGCTTTGTACAGCTCTTCCCCAGTGCTGCATTGTAAATCATTATAACAGTATTTCAGGTTTCCAGGCTTTGATTTTTCTCCTCTTTTGGCTTTCTACATTCCTCTTTTTCTCCTTCCATGATACATTTCATGTACAAGCAGGGCTTTGGGCTGCCAGTCTTTTTAATTGGTGATTAGTCTTTTGTAATACGTGTAACTCAACACCCCAGAGGAGTAGCTTTTACTGACGCCAGTGATTCTCTTGGAATCAGGAATAATTTCTTCATGGAAAGGGTTGTCAGGCACTGGAAGGGGCTGCCCAGGGAGGTTTGAAGTGCCCATCCCTGGAGGTGTTCAGGGAATGACTGGACATGGCACTCAGCGCTCTGGTCCAGTTGTCAACATGGAGATTGGCCAAAAGTTGGATCTTGGAGCTCTTTTCCACACTAAGTGGTTCTGTGATTCTATGAAAAGTGTTATGCTGTGATTCTGAGCACCTGAGAGGAAAAAAAGGAGCAAACTGAAATAAAACAACAATGGATTAGGCGAATTGCTTACTTTTTAAATCCTCTCCCTGCTTGAAAACCACAACAAAAACATCTTAATTTTCATTAATTCGCTTCTCTCAACTGTGGCCCTTTCCAAACCAGCACCAAGTAAGAACATCCCCAGGGCTGCAGCCTCTCTGTAGCTCTGCCTGAGACCTCACATGCCTGGGGCAAAGCACATCCTTTGTGTTGCTTCTTGCTAGAAGGTGAAAAAGAAAAAAAAAAGAAAATAATAAAATGGCAATTCAGATTGTCTGCAGGGTAATTGGAGGCTTTATAATGGGCCTTGATGCAAGCAAATAACCCTTGTGCCTCCTCAGCAGAGAGAGGGAGACCTTCCTGCTTCAAAGAAGAAGCGCCAGGCAGGGGAGAAGATTATGTACACTTTGGTCTCCGTGCCACATGGAAATGACATTGCATCTCTCTTTGAACTGGATGCCACCACTCTTCAGAGAGCTGATTGCCTGGTTCCAAGGTAAAAATAAGGAAAAAAAGGGAGAAAATAGTGCTGCACTGACAGGGTTTCTCCCTGGTGAGTAAAGCAGGAAAAAAAAATCAAACAAGAGCAAGGATTATCCTCCCCTTAAAATTTGAGGGGTGTTGGTGGGTAAACAGGGGATGTATAAAACATGATGCTGTGACTGGGGAAAATCATTATAAGGATAAAACAAGTGACACTTAAAGGGAGTCTGTGAAGAGAGAAATAATGGGCAAGTATTGCACAGAGATGTACGAGGACAGAATTGAGCTCCTTGCACTGCTTGAAAAAAATCAACGGGATTGTTCCCAACAAAATATGTCTGGTGAGCTGAACTTCTTCCCTGACACATCCTGATGCCACTGAAGGCATTTGATATTCAGATGAATTCAGCAAGTGGCTGCTGGGTTTTAATTGGCAGTATTTGGAATTTCAGCTGAGATTGGCTGGAGAAGTCACAGGATGTGGGCTGGGAGTGGATGGGCTTGCAGGCACTTGGGGCTGGTTGTTCTGAGGGTGGATTTTAAAGCTCTGTGTGGCTTTGAAGGGTGTTTGCTCTGCTAAGTCTGGCCAGATAATTTGCTTCCTTGAGTGCTCAAAGCCCATCAGTGTGAAAGGGAGAGCATGAATGAAGACCACAGTGAATGTATTCAAGAAGTAAAATTCAGAGTTGAAATTGTTATTGATTTCACAGCTCTGCTGTTTGATAATAGCACAGATTACCATATGGAAAGAATTTCAGAACATCTCATGCCTGGTCTTTGTTCACTTGATTTTCACTTGAAAGCTGAATGCTTGCTCCCTGGAACAAGGGTTTGCAGATCAGAGTGGTGAAACCATGGTCAGCTCTAATTTTTGGCTTTTGTGCTGTGACAGCTTCAAGAAGATTGTTATTCTGCAGAAAAAAAAAGAATCGGGTTTATTCAAGAAATGTATTTCTATTCAGATGGAATTTTATCAAATTTTCCTTTTAATTTTTTTCTTTAAAGAATATTTTACTTCTACTTAAAGCCAACCTTCTGCATAATCCCAAGTTGCTGTTTGTTGTTGCAGCCCTGCCTGTTGTTTGCTTTGTCCTCCTTTAGGAACTCCTATGTCAGACTGAGGCATTTATGCACCAACACTTGGGTCACCAGCACCAGCATTCCCATAGACACTGATGAGGAGAGGCCTGTGATGTTGAAGGTAAAGTGTTTATTTGGGGGGTTGAAACCCCAAACTCCTTCCTGAACCTGTCCAGATCTGCCTTCTGACATGCAAAATATGCATAATAATCAAGGTAAGAGAACTGCTCACCCACATTAAACCAAACCCTGTTGCAGATTGGGACGTGCCAAACCAAAGAGGACAAAGAAGCTTTTGCCATTGTGTCTGTTCCTCTCTCTGAGGTCAGAGACTTGGACTTTGCCAATGATGCCAACAAGGTTTTAGCCTCAACAGTTAAAAAGCTGGAGAATGGAACAATAACCCAGAATGAAAGGAGGTTAGTGAGTTTAATTTTTTTCCCCTCTTAAATTAGTGTTTGGTTGGTCCCACTTCAGTCGTAGCACCATTAGAATGTTCTTCCCACCTGCCCCTGAACTGAGGGATTTTGTTTTAGCCAAATAAATCCCACTGCCAGTGCTGTAGCTGCCTCTTTGTCTTCACCTACCTGGGTATAAACCAGCTTCTCTGCCAGTGTTCATTTGTAACCTGTAATGCATCATGTGCAGGTTTTTTTTCTTTTTTTTTAAGATGTTAATTTTTGGTGATGAAACTGAACTTTTGCATCAATTAGACCAGATGGTTCAATACCTTAACAGGGTATTGTAATGGCCTGGGTGTTGGTGCTCAGCCTCTAAAAGCCATTTCATGATTAAGGGATGTGGGACATCCCTGTATTAGCCTTGTGCCACTGCCAGGATTGTCACACCTTGGTGGTGACAGGTGGGTGTAACACACATGTAAAACATTTTGGAGCAGTTTCAGAATAGTGACATTATTTGTTTGCTCCTGTGATTTCCTTTGGGGAAAAACCCCCAAACATCTTTTTACTGTCTTATCACTGTCCTGCTGAGATAAGGAGGAGTCACAGCAGTTTATTCCTGGTTGCTCCATCTTACCTCTGCCTTTTCTGCTCTTTTTTCTTGGGGGACACTTCCCCCCTTGCTGCTCTCCATCAGTGGGCTGAGAGTTTCTTGGGACTCACATATGAATAAATATAAGGAAAATTATATATATGAAATAGTTTCTTGGGTCAGTAGGGAAATTACCTACTGGCAGAATGTTTTTATTCCTCTACTGAGCCCATCATCTTGTTTCATGGACCCATGATAAAGCATAAAAATCCTTGCTAGGCTGTTTAAGTTTCTTTTTTACTGCTCCTGGGCCTTGAGGCCAGCTGGTATGGATTTTGGATCTCTGAATACTGTATCAATCCAGCATCCTGTATTTGTCTCCTGTTTTCCCTCTGGTTGCTGTTTAATGCCTTGGTAAACAACCCTGTGATTGATTTAAGCTCCTGCTGAGCCAAGGCTTGGAATCCTTAAGTCCATGCCAAGCTTAACTTTGCAGTGATGGAAGTTCCACTGCACCAGGTAAAGCTTGCTATAAATGTGGGTTTTGTTCTTAGCAAGCATTGAATGACTATGTAAGAATGATTTGTCCATTAATCCCAGGTTTGTAACCAAGTTACTGGAAGATCTCATTTTCTTTGTTGCTGATGTGCCAAACAATGGGCAGGAAGTTTTGGATGTGATCATCACCAAACCAAACCGGGAGCGGCAGAAATTAATGAGGGAACAAAACATACTGGCTCAGGTATGCCCTGCTGGGTTAACAACTTAATTGTGTCTACAAACAGATTTTTAGGAGGGAGTGAGGTGAGAAAATGTCACTTTTGGGGTCACTTGGCCAACCCATGTTGGGTTTGGGTCTGGTTGGATTGGGTGGATACAACACTACTGGGTCAAGGCTTATCTTGGTCCCTGAATAAGAGAGAAGCACAAAGGGCTGTGTCTGATTTAGTTTCATGGGATTCCGGTGACTTCTGAGACTACATTTGAAAGCAAATTGTTCACAAAATTTGAAACAAGTGTGCAACAGAATCTCAGTACTGTCAGGAAAAGGTCTAATCCCTTATAGACCCTTTGTTTGCATGAGGGCAAACTTGCAAGGAAATCAAAATTAATATTCTCTTTAAGTAGCCTACTGAAATAATTAAAAAAAAATAAAAAAGGGGGAAAAGGATGAAACTGGACAGCAGCCAGTATTGTCTTGCCTTTTCATCCTTAATTTACCCAAAGTTAAGGCACTTAAACAGTGTTTAAAATTAGGGATTGGAAGAAATAGTGGTGTCAAGTTGGTGGGAAATGCAGAGCTAAACAGAAATGCCCAAGGCTGGGATGTCTCACACTGTGCCCCTACTTGCATTTAGTCCAGGCTGTTGTGCTTATCCTGCCAGAGGACACCTCCAGTGACTGCTGTAAGTTTGGCAAAAATCTGGGTTTGGTTTTCATTCTCTACTCTTTTGAATTTGAACAGATATTTGGCATCCTCAAAGCTCCTTTCAAGGACAAAGGTGAAGGGTCAATGCTGAGGCTTGAAGACCTGGGTGACCAGAGATATGCTCCCTACAAATACATGCTGAGATTGTGCTACAGAGTTCTTAGACATTCCCAACAGGACTATAGGAAGAACCAGGTCAGTGGTGGTGAGGATAATTTTCCTCATGTTTCCTATAATTACATATCCTGGTTTGATACCACTCTCTGCACTTACAAGTGGGGTTCTGGGGTAATGTGGAAGGGTTTTGGTAGGTTGGTAGTGTGTGAATTCAAAGTTCACCAATGAATATGACAAGTTCACTTTTTCCTTTGCAACCTCAGGCTGAGATTGGGGCCCACTGCTCTATTCAGGAGCTTTCTGTTATTAAAAATGCTCTCTTGGAATCTGGATTATAAAGTGGGAAGTCTGCAAAACTATCTGTGTTTGTAGAGGGATGGCATTGAAGCAGAGCAGAGGTTGTTCTGTTAGGTGGTCTGATTTCCCAAGAAGGATTTCAGCACCTGGACTAAAAGGACTAGAGAGAAAAGCTCAAAGTGCTCTGTGTGGCTTCTTTTTTTCCTTTCTGATGCTCTACAGAAATATTTCTGTCTTGGACAGAGAGAAAGGAAGGAGGGAAAACTCAGGAAAAATGGTTCTTAAACATTATAAAAACATTTTTGTTTTTTTCCTTTAAAAAAACCCCAGTTACCGTGTCTTGAATTTTCTATATATTTTTGCAGATTAATTCCTTGGGTTTATGAAATAATAAGAAGAGTTAGTCATCCTTAATCTGGAATCTGTTTCTTGGGGTACATATTATAGGTGTTCAGCTGTTCTTTTTTTCAGGCCAGCTCAGAGAGGGAAGTTTTGAGGTTATTTTGATTAACTGAGCTGAAAGCCTCTGGTTCCAAATGGAAAAACTTACTGCTCAGCAGCTCACCATGGGAATTCTCCTTTCTTTTTTTTTCAGGAATACATTGCAAAGAACTTCTGTGTCATGCAGTCACAGATTGGTTATGATATTCTGGCAGAGGACACCATCACAGCTCTGTTGCACAACAACAGAAAACTGCTGGAGAAACACATCACAGCGAAAGAAATTGAGACGTTTGTGAATTTACTCCGGAGAAATCGAGAGCCAAGGTTTGCTCTGGTGTCTCTTTTCTCCCAGTTTTGATGGGGCAGACAGAAAAAAACCCAAAAAACCCCTAGAAAATATCAGTACTACGTGTAGTTCTTGGGGTTTGAGCACATTTCAGAACTAGGAATTACTGAAAAAAAAAGTTTATACTTTATGGGGCAATTTAAAAAATCTGCTCTGACTTCAGATTGGGACAAAGAGAAAGGGACAGAAAGTTTAATTTCTCCTCTGTGAAACTGCCCCTTGTGTTGGTTCTCCTGCCAATAATCTTGGTATAAATGACACAGATGTAATTTTTTTTCTAAGCTTTTATTAATACCAGTTTTCCTGCAGTTTCTGATTCCAGGTCTGACCTGGAAAGGGCCTATGGCAGTGAAGAACCCAGAAAACATGTGTCCTAAACCAGATTTGTTCCAAATGAAAAATTCTGGCCTTGAACTTCACTCAGTTGAATTTTTTTTTATTATTATTATTGTTGGTATTGTTGTTGTTATTGTTGTTATTGTTGTTGTCTTCTTTAGGTCAGAATATAAAGTAGCAAAGCAATACAATTATAAAAATTAATATACTGATGGCTAAATAATGTCCTCTGTGATTGTGAATGCCATTTTTTGGTAGCCATTAGGAATTTGTGGCATAACTACCTCATGCAACTGCTGTGCACCCACTTCTTTAAGGCTGGACCCCAGGAGCAATAAATGTTTGACAAATACACCTTGACAGGAGGATGCAATCTGAGCACTAAGAGCTTGATCTTATGATACTGATTTTCCTGGAGGGTTTACATAATATTCTTTTTGTGATTGCTGTGCACTCATCATCCTGTGCTGCCACAAAACAGAGTTTCTATTGGGTGTAGATGGTCCAAGTTTATCCCTGGATTTCTAAGGAGATGGAATGTATATGGGGTATGTGTGTGTGTGCCTGCTCATATCTGCTCCCCCAGAGCTCTTGCCCAGTTTTAGTTACATTTTCCAGAGGAGTGGTGGGCTCAGGGATATTCATTTTCTATGAATGTGATGGAAAGAAGAAACTACGTAGAGGGAATAGGAGCTTTTGATATCCCAGTGAGGCAAAGGGTGCAATGTGCACTGAGGAATCCATGGAAAAGGGACAAAACCAAATACCTCAGGAATGTCCCACTTGGCATATTTTTCTTTTCTCTCCCTACCTGACAGCTCAGCATCCTTCAGGGTGGCTCTCAGAGCTATTACTCATCTTTATCTGTTGTGGGTTGCAAGGGCATGAATTGGCAAAAGTTGTGTGTTAATAAATATTGTGATTTATGCTCCCTTGAGCATCCCATCCTCTGGTGCTGCCTGCTGGGGATTTCTTCTGCAGTGTTTCTGAGTGCTATTTGAAGTCTCATTTTTTGCTGTTTTTTCCCCTGCAGGTTCTTGGATTACCTGTCAGACCTGTGTGTGTCCAACACCACAGCAATCCCAGTAACTCAGGAACTCATCTGCAAGTTCATGCTGAGCCCAGGGAATGCTGACATCCTCATCCAGACCAAGTGAGCCTCCCTGAGTGGAACACAGCACCTTTTGGTTACTGTGTCCCCAGCAGTTTGTGGTTTGAATGGTTTGTGTTTGCAGGCTGGTTTCCACCCAAATGGACAATCCCTTGGAGTGCCCAGTCATCTCCGATGACATGGATGAGGAGGAAGTGTGGCTTTACTGGATTGACAGCAACAAGGAGCCCCATGGCAAGGCCATCAGGCATCTGGCCCAGGAGGCCAAGGAGGGCACAAAAGCTGATTTGGAAGTTCTTACCTACTACAGGTAACACTGCTGACCCCCGTGCTGTTCTTGGACAGTTCATTCCATGGGCTGATTGCAATGGGATGAAGTTCAACAAGGCCAAGTACAGGTCCTGCCCTTTGGCCACCCCAACCCCTGCAGCGCTCCAGGCTGGGCAGAGAGTGGCTGGAGAGCAGCCAGGCAGAAAGGGACCTGGGGGGACTAACTGACAGGAAGCTCAACAGGAGCCAAGAGTGTGCCCAGGTGGCCAAGAAGGCCAATGGGATCCTGGCCTGGATCAAAACTAGCGTGGCCAGCAGGCCCAGGGCAGTGACCCTTCCCCTGTATTCTGCAGTGGTGAGGCCACACCTTGAGTGTTGTGTTCAGTTCTGGGCCCCTCAGTTCAGGAAAGAGATTGAGGGGCTGGAGAGGGTCCAGGGAAGAGCAACGAGGCTGGAGAAGGGACTGGAGCACAAGTGCTGTGGGGAGAGGCTGAGGGAGCTGGGGGTGTTTAGCCTGGAGAAGAGGAGGCTGAGAGGTGACCTCAGCACTGTCTAGAACTACCTGAAGGGAAGTTGTAGCCAGGTGGGGGTTGGTCTCTTCTCCCAGGCACTCAGCAATAGGACAAGGGGGCACAGGCTCAAGCTCTGCCAGGGGAAATTGAAGTTGGAGAGCAGAAAAAACTTCTTTGCAGAGAGAGTGCTCAGGCATTGGAATGGGCTGCCCAGAGAGGGGGTGGATTCCCCATCCCTGGAGGTTTTTAAGGTGAGCTTGGCCGTGGCACTGAGTGCCATGATCTGGTAA
The DNA here is from genome assembly GCA_013396695.1 of Sakesphorus luctuosus. NCBI lineage: Eukaryota > Metazoa > Chordata > Aves > Passeriformes > Thamnophilidae > Sakesphorus > Sakesphorus luctuosus. The sequence continues at coordinate 232,108 of VWZD01005151.1, forward strand.
AGGGACTGGAGTTGGCCCAAGGGTTGGACTCGATGATCTTGGAGGTCTTTTCCAACACAATTGATTCTATGATTCTGTGATTTTCTAATATCAAGAAAGGAAACCAGAAATTAAAAGTTAGTTTCAGGTTTTTCTTGCAGGAGGCATCACAATCTCTGCTGTCTATTCCAGGCAGTTTCCTTTGCTCATGGCAGCTCTCTGTCTCTCCATCATTTTGCCTCTTAGCTTTTATTTCCTGGGCTTTAATTTTAGGAAGCAAGGCATGCTTTGCGAAAGGAGTGTCCTGAGGGTCTTGAGGATTAGAGGGGAAAGGGGATGATGGAACAGTGTCCTGTATGGTTTGAAAACAAATAGTCCAAATGCTCCAGCCTTCCATCGAACTATGTTTTCTTCCTGGGGGCTGGATCCTGATAGCAGCATCTTTAATGGCAAGTCAGTCCCTTGTTTAGCAAAGTCACTCTTGTTATTTTTGAGGATTTACACCAGAAGTGCTGATATTAAGCTTGTAAAATGAGATTTTAAGGGACGCTGTTTCATTTCCAACTGATTTCTTTGAACACCATGTTACTACCCTTTCTTTCTTTAAGGTACCAACTGAACCTCTTTGCAAGGATGTGCCTGGACCGCCAGTATCTTGCCATCAACCAGATTTCTGCCCAGCTGTCAGTGGATTTGATCCTGAGGTGCATGTCTGACGAGAGCCTCCCCTACGACCTGCGGGCTTCCTTCTGCCGCCTGATGCTGCACATGCACGTGGACAGAGACCCTCAGGAGTCTGTGGTGCCTGTCAAATATGCCAGGCTGTGGACTGAAATTCCTACCAAGATCACAATCCATGAGTGAGTTGGAAAGGGTTTCAAACCAAAGCACAAAAAGCGCTTTGTAGGGACAAGGCGGTTGTAGATGTGCAATGTCAATGAAACAAAAGGTGTTTGTATTGCAGAGCACAGAACTCTGAGTTATTGTTACTCTTGCAGACTTCCATGGGTAGCTTTCAATCAGCAACTATTTAGATTTTATTTTCCACTCTGTTTTATGGATGTTTAGCTTTTGTTCTGTGCCTTGCTCTGCAGGTATGATTCCTTCACTGACTCTTCGAGGAATGAAATGAAGACCAAGTTTGCACTAACGATGGAGTTTGTAGAGGAGTACTTGAAAGAAGTTGTGAATCAGCCCTTTCCTTTTGGAGACAAAGAGAAAAATAAACTTACATTTGAGGTACTTCTCAGCTATCTGCATCCTACTTACAGTACTCCTCACTTCAGATAAGTGGATATATTTAAAAATAAAGGCAGTTGCAGAGTAAGTGTTGGTGTAAAATAGCCCAGAGGAGCCCCACTTCCTAATTCCAGTGTTCTTGGTGATGACTGTTACTGCAGACAGTAATATTCTTGTCTGCTGTTGTAAACAGCTGTAGTTTTCCAACCTTTCCCTCCTTCTCCTGAGGTGTTTGCCCAGGGAGAAGGGATAATGTAGGGGAATGAATGGCCATATTCTCTTTCTTTCTGCATTACTAAAATAACATGTAAGGATCCTTCAATATAAGTAGATTCTGTTCTCTCTGTGAGATATTACACTGAAGAAAATTATCTAATCCTGTGGTTTAAATATTGTTTGAAATTCCTGATAGAAACTTTAGATAGGCCTGAATTTTCTGGACTCAACGCTGAATAAACCTTTTGTAGTTCCTCCTCCAACCTACTTCCCAAGCTTTGTCACTCCTGCCTTTGGGCACCTGAAATCACCTCTGTTCCTTAGCACAAGGGACTTTCTTCTGACTTCCATCTTCCCCACAGCTGCTGTCTCTTTAGGTGATTTCCTGGAGTCTTTCCTCTTGATCTGAACTGTTTTCACAGGTGCAGTTCAAGCCTTCCTAAATCTCACCTTGGTTTTGCTGTCTTTTGTAATTTCTGACCAGTTGTTTTTGTCTAACTCTGACAAACATTTAATGCCACCCTAGTTAAATCAATGGGGAGACTTGTGGTAATTGGAGCGCACTCAAGACCAGAGTCTGTGGCAGCTGCTGTGTGTGAAATGTGCATTGCACAGCTAAACCCCCCACATGCTGCCAGTGCTCTCCTTCATTTTTCATTTCTCTTTCTCCCAGGTGGTCCATCTGGCTCGAAACCTCATCTACTTTGGCTTTTACAGCTTCAGTGAGCTGCTCAGGCTGACCAGGACACTGCTGGCCATCCTGGACATTGTCCAAGTTCCCATCTCCTCCTACTTCGAGAGGCTGAGCAAGTTCCAGGATGGAGGTGAGAAAAGCAGCAAAGGTTGTTATTCCAGTGTGCAAATAGTTTTTTTTTTCAGGTTTGAAATAATTTATGGAACATCTCATTACTCTTTCAAGGTTCTTTAGTCACCTACAGGAATGTGTTGCAGGGAACATTAGGAAGGTTGGGTGAAAAGGAACCTTGTGCAGCAGAGCTGCAGCTTTGGTGACTTGTGGCTGCTGTGGTGGTGTTGCTGCTGGAACTGAACTTTCAGATTTGTTTCTGAGCCTCAGTATCTCTTGCAGTGAACATCTCAAGTGAGTGCAAACAGCATTTGCCTTCACACACTGGCACAAATGTTTGTCAGTCATCTCAGCACATCAGTGAAAGGGAGAATAAGATGTTAATGGTCACCCAGTTGCAGAAGCACCTGATAGAAGTCCAGAGGAGGATCCTCTGCATGTGTTTTTCAGTTTAGAATGTCCTTTTTCTAACCCCAGGACTATCCTGTATGACCTTTTCTACTATGGCTCTCAGCTGGGTTGAAGAATGAGCGTGCCAGGAAGGTGCTGGAACTCAGCACTTCAGTTTTCCTGTGTGTGTGTAAGAGAAGTGTGACAGTCCTGTGGGCTCAGGGTCCAGGAGACTGACTGATGGCACATTTTGTTTTAATATGTAGCTGGTGTGGCCAGCCAGCTGGCTCACAGCACCAAAATGGATGAGCTGTCTTGTTGGAAACAATTATTTTGTGTTTTCTCTGGGAGGCATTTTCCCAGCTTTGAGATTTTTCTAATCATGGTTGTGCTCAGTCACTCCCACAGATGCCCTGCAGGAATGTGCCATCCTTCACAGTGTTTTCCTCCTTTGAGGTTCTTGCACTCTGGAGAAGTTTAGACTGTCAGTGTCATCTCTGAACCAAGAAGTTTTACGCTTGATTCTCTTGATCTTCCCTCCGTCACTGCCAGTGGAGTTCACAGAAAACCTCTGGAAGTCTTTCCTGCAATGCAGGGCACACTCATCCCTGCTGGAGCTGGCTGCAGTCCCTCCAAGGCACTACAGAAAAGGCTGTGTGTTCAGACACTTGGAATGATGTTTTCCTTTTTTGTCCCTGAAAGACTGCATTGCAGATGCTCCTCTCAAAGCCTCTGGACACAGTTGGGCTCCAGACACACTCCTGGCAACATGGAACATGCAGATGTGGTTCTTCTGTTCACTTCTCACTCTGCCCAAGTCTTTAATCCTGATTGTGCAGCTCATTCAGTGTTTTTGCTTGCATTCATTTCCCATAAAATCGTGTTGCATCCTTTTATTTCTGTTGAAGGATTTCCTTTGCCTTTTACACAGATACTCTGTCAGAAAACTGAGTTGTTGGAACCAGTTACTTGTTTTGTTGGTTACCTATCTTGGGTTTTTTATTTCTCTTTTCACTTACAGTACTGGTCTCTTAGGCCACTAAAAAAACTAAATCTGGCTTTTTTGAGGTTTTCTAAAATCAGAATGGTCTGTTGATTTTTTAAGTGTTTTCTTCTTCATAACTTCCATAAAATACAGACAGATGGACTGTTCCCTGCCCTGTTTCAGGGTGGTAGGAACCTCCCTCTGGTTAGATGGAGGTGAGGGTGACTTCTTGCCTTTAAAGAAGATCAGAATTCACCCTTCCATATCTTTCCAAACTGCAGCACGTTCAATATTTCCAACATTGGAGGTGTCCCTCCAACACATTAATGCTCTTGGGAGGAGCAGGTTTACCCAGCTTGTTTTTTTAAGGAAAATTAACTTCCTTGAGTTGCAAAACTCATTACATTGATGTTCTTTAAACAAACAAAAAGGTAAGATTGTGTCTGCTGTGATTTTGTGTATATGCTCTGAATGTGTGGAAGTAAATTTCAAGGTTTGGAGTTTAAGTTGTGGGGTTTTGTTTGGGTTTTTATGTATGTTGGTTTGTTGGTTTTTGTTTGTTTTTAAAGCATCCAGACAGTGATCACAAATGTCTGGGCATTAGTTGAAGTCAGTAGGAACATGGATTTCATTCTTGGAGCTCAGAGCTTTGAAGCTCTAAACTCCAGTTTTGGCAAACGCTGACAGCCAGTCATGATGCCTGAGACTGACAGTTTATTGGTATTAAGAAATATGTTTAACCTTTATCAAACATTAGAGGTGTGATCCTGTAACTCTACTGTAGGAAAGTCCTACTGAATACCAGCCCAGGCTCTCTATGTTTTAATTCCATCACTATCTTACTGTAAATTTCCGTAGGATAATATTAAATATATATTTAGCAGCAATATTTTGTCAGGAAATATGCCAACTCAGAAATGCAGTTATTTTCAGGAAAAGTGACTTGAAAAGAGGTTTGACCAAAGGGAAAAGTGATTCCTATTCTTCAGTTGCAGTAGATGGAGGGTGGCATCTCTGTAGAAGAATTTTGGTCAGATTTGATGTATTTCACATGAGATATCTTGCATTTTAATTTTGTTTAAAAGTAGTGATTTCCATGGGAAAATCAGTGCTGAATAAATCTGGGGGCAAACAGATTAAACTGCCTTTCCGTTATTGCCATTGACTTGTTGCAGATCAGTAACAACAAAACCTTCCAACATCTGCTTTCTGGAATGTGGAGTTGTAAGGAACTTGCTGAGCTTGATTCTTGGCTGGTTTGGCCACTCCACCTTGTGAAAACTGTAGTCAGGATTTTGGGAAGTGCATTAATGATGGGTGGAAGAATGTGGTGAGTGGGAAACCTGCACCTCAACACTGAAACAACCAGGTGTTCAACCTGGAGCCTTCTGCCATGTTTAATATTTATTTTTTTGAAATATTTCACTAAAAGTACTTGCTAAGTAAGGTAGTATATATGACAAGTGTTGAACTGTTGAAGCAAATCTGCAAAATGAGTTTATTTTTGGGCTTAGTGGAAGTTGCATGAAGATTTAATTAACCTTTTACCTTAAGATGTCCTTTGCCATTCTTTGCTTACATTTTGAGCCATCTTGATTTCTGAGATGGTTCTTGATGTTTTGTGTCTGTTTTTGTCTGTCTTCATTCTAGAAAGATTCTAAAAAGCTCACAAAGTCACAGAATGGTTTGAGTTTAAGGGACTTTAAAGCTCATCTCATTCCACCCCCTGCCATGGGCAGGGACACCTTCCACTCTCCCAGGTTGCTCAGAGCCCCATCCAGCCTGGCCTTGGACACTTCCAGGGATGGAGCAGCCACAGCCAACCTGTTCCAGAGTCTCCCCACCCTCACAGGGAAGAATTTCTTCCTAATATCCAATCTACACCTCCTCCCTGTCAGCTTGAAGCCATTCCCTTGTCCTGTTGATCCTTACATCACTGTAGATGTTATGCCTTGCTTCCTTTAAAAAGCTTGATTTTAATGCCACTGTCACTCACTTTGCCCAGAACTAAATTAGCATGCATGTAGTTTTCAGGTGTGACCTTATTTGACAGAGACAGATTGGGGAAAGTTGGCTGGAAACATTTGTGAGAAAAGATCCTGCAAAAAAGTAATGGTGCATATTTTTGGAAATGCTTCTTACCTAAGTTGCATCCTAAAAATGAATCTACTTGAAAATGTTGCAACCAACTTCTGTTTTGTTTAATCAGTGTGTCTCAAATTTGAATTATTTTTGTGGTTATTTGAAGCTTTTTTTTTCCTATTTCTTTTTTTCCCTTTTAGAATTCTAAAAAGAAATAATATGAGGATTTCAAAGTATAGTAGTTGTATCCTAAAGAGGCTTTTTTTTTTCTCCTTAAAGACAAAGTGAGGACTTCATTTAGTAGTGCTGTCATTCTGGCACCTTTAAAGAACATTATAATCTCTCACAGTTTTAATTAAAAAGTAAAATCATTGCTTTCCTAGTAAGTGCACCCTGCTGTATCATTCCAGAGCAAGGAACCAATCTGCCTTGTCCAATACTGCTGATTTAGTCTGTGAATTAAAATCTTTCTCTAGGTGCTATTTGATCTTTCAAGTAGCTGATTTCAGTCAAACTATGCAACTCCAGCATGGGTGAGGTCTGAGGGATGAAAGGACATGGTGGGAGTAGCAGGTAAGGCACACATTGGTCATCTGGCTCAGTGTTGTTCAGTTCCTTGGGAATGGGAATAATGACATGCCAGGAAATACATCCTTGAATTTGAGCTGTGTCTTGGGATGCAGCTCCCAGTCCTGGGCATCAACTGGAACAGCCCTCAGTGGGGCAAACTTTATCTGGCCACTGACATCTGGGAGAGTCTTTTGGATTCCTTCCCTCAGTGTTCTTGAAAAAAACCCCCAGGTTTTAAAATCTGTTATAATCTCATGTGATTCTCACGTGAAATGTGTTGCTCACTGAAATGAAACGCATCATGAAAGGTGTGTGTCCCACTGCAGGCTTTCATGGAACAGAATCCCAAAACGGTTTGGGTTGGAAGGGACATTAAAGCTCA
>VWZD01005151.1:238789-362007 GCA_013396695.1 Sakesphorus luctuosus
CTCCCAGCCTTTCCTCCCAGCAGAGCTGCTCCATCCCTCTGCCCATCTTGGTGTCCCTCCTCTGGCCTCGCTGCCACAGCTCCATGTCCTTGCTGTGCTGGGCCCCCAGGGCTGGAGGCAGCTCTGCAGGAGGGTCTCCCCAGAGCGGGGCAGAGGGGCAGAATCCCCCCCTTCCCCTGCTGCCCACGCTGCTCTGGATGCAGCCCAGCACAGGGGGGTTCTGGGATGGGCCATGTCCAGCCTCTCACCCACCAGCACCCCAAGTCCTTCTCCCCAGGGCTGCTCCAGCCTGGATTGGTACCAGGGGTTGTCCCAACCCAGATGCAACACCTTTGACTTGCTCTTGTTAAACTGCACAAGATTCCCGTGGGCTTCTTCTGAGGCTCAGTTGGTTAAAACTTGGTTGTAATAATGCCGAGGTCATGGGTTCAATCCCCTGTGTGGGCCATTGACTTAAGAGTTGGACTCGATGATCCTTGTGGGTCCCTTCCAACTCAGAATAGTCTGTGATTCTGATCCATAGAGGTGCCCTAAGGATTCAACCCTGGAAGGGGACAGAATAGGGAAGCCCTCACCCTTTCCTGAAGCCTTCAGCACTGGTGTGGGCTACCATCTCTCTGCAAAGGAGAGCTTGTGTATCCTTGTGTTGGGAATTCTCATTTTCTGTCCCTTTGACGCATCCCAGGAGCTCAGTCCCTCAGCTCGAACTGAGCAAGAAGTTGGGTGGCATTTTCTTCCAGTCCTCTTGGCTGCGAGTAGAGGTGCAAAGTGCCTAGAAGCACCAGTGAGACCAGAACAGGTTGAGAAGGAGGTTACACCTGCCTTTTCTCTGGTTCCTTTGTGTCCTTGGTGGTCAGGAAGGACCAGGTTTCATCTAAGGCTATTAGAAATGAGTGTTTTGTTTCTCAGCCTTGCATCCATGTCTGTTAGCTGCTCTTTTGTCTAGTTAACAGTTTGAGATAGCTTCTTGAGGCATACTTTGATTAGCAGGGCTAATGAGGCAGTGGCTGCCTGGCGGGCTGGAGCAATAATATAAGGCAGCAGCTATGAGAAAAGAAGGGATACAAGAGGGAAAGCAGATTTAACCCTTAGGAGAGTTATCTGTGTTAGTCACAGTGAAGCAACTGCTGCTCAGTGCAGAGTGCTGTCAGTTCAAAGGGGAGGTCAGTCTGAGAGCTTCATTCTGTGCCATGAACCATTTCTCTTTCCCTGCTGTTCTTTCCCCCACCTCAAGACCTGTGCATTGATGTGATTCCAGAGGCCATTGCTCTTCTAGGAATCAATATCCCTCTTGCAGATGTAACTCAGCTGGAAGGCTTGATTCCCATAAGTGCCTTTTTCCTTCAAGGCTGGCATGCTGATTTTGTGCCTTTGCCTCCTCAAAGCCACACTTGACACTGCTGTGTGGTTTTGGGGGTAGGCAAAATCGACAGAACCTGCAGAATGTCAGGAGAAGGTAAAGTTTGGTGGAGTTTCACCCTGGCAGTGAGTTTGTATGCAAAGAGGGAGGGCTTGTGGATAAGCTGCAGGTCAGTGGGGGCTGGAATGGTATATTTTAGGGTTTTTTCTTTTGTTTTGCTTCATTACTTCTGAGGACTATAAACTATAGAAGTGACACCTCACCACGTTGTCCTTAATGCCATGCATTAGGTTTTCTGTGAGGCTTACCCCAGGTCAGCTCGTTACTGAGCGACGAAAAATGGTTTAATGAAGACATAAAGTGTGATCCTTGGCCTGTTTATGGGGGGTTCTGAAATCTTTATGAACAAATTCCCTGGAAAACCTGTAAAAATTAATACCTCTTTCACAAACAGAGCTGTGAGGCTTAATGTTCCTGGCAAATAATATACAGCTCTAAAGGGTTTGAAATAAAATGTGTTCCTTTAGGTGCTGAAGTATTGTTATTATATGTCTTAAAAATGGCTGTAACTTTTCATGCAGGAGTATTAAACTGCACTGAGCAATGTAGCCAAATCAGCAAAGGCAAAGAAGGAATGTAGAGCTGAAGCTGCCACTGGGTTTTTAATCTTGCCCTTGGTAACTAAATATTGCTGTTCCCTGCCAGAGGATCCCCAAGGACTGGTGGTGGTGTGTGCTCTGAGATGACACTTTGTGGTAAAGCAGTAGGATAGGTCTGACTGGAAGCCACAAAGCCAAGGCTGCTTGGAGTCCTGCTGTTCCAAGTACTGCCCCCAAACCTGGTTGAACACACACTGGCACGTGGGTTGAGATAACCTGAACTATTTTTCTGCTTTGATGGTGGTAAAAGTTTTGGACTTCCAGCGTCATGGCAGAGATGTCCCAGTGGAGTAGTGAGCTTGGAAAGCAGCCTAAAGCTTCTCCAGCACACTGGGAAAACTCAGCTTTGCCTCACCAGGGGTACAGGTGGTGAAAGTGAAATTCATGGGGAAAAGTGAGAGTGGCTGAGGAGGACTGGGAAGGCTTTGGGACTTCTTTGGGTGGTGGATGGGGAAGGAGGCTTGAACATGCTCCAGTTCTGTGCACTGACACCAGAACCCCCCCTGTGCTGAGCTGCATCCAGAGTAGCATGGGCAGCAGGGGAGGGGGGGATTCTGCCCCTCTGCCCTGCTCTGGGGAGACACCCCTTGCAGAGCTGCCTTCAGCCCTGGAGGCCCAGCACAGCAAGGCCAGAGGAATCCACAAAGTTGATAAGGGCAACTGGAGCACCTCTCCTATGAGGACAGGCTGTGGAGAACACACAGCACCTTCCAGTACCTGAAGGAGCCTGTGGGGAAGCCAGAGAGGGACTCTGCTAGACACTGTAGTGAGAGGACAGGGGGAATGGCTTCAAACTGACAGAGAGCAGGGTTAGTTTGGATATTGGAAAGAAATCCTTCCCTGTGAGGGTGGCAGGCCCTGGCACAGGTTGGGCAGAGAAGCTGTGGCTGCCCCATCTCTGGAAGTGTCCAAGGCCAGGCTGGATGGGGCTCTGAGCAACCTGGGCTAGTGGAAGGTGTCCCTGCTCATGCACGGGCTGGAACTGGATGATCTTTCAGGTTCTCTCCAACCCAGTCTATCATTTTATATGGCAGCTCCCATTTAGGTACTTACTTTCCAGAAGCATTGAGCATCCAGCTTTTCCCATACCTAAGGAAAGCTGTTGGGTGTTAAAATACTTTTGGAAACATCTGAGTAGGGAGATGAGTACTGTGGAAAACTGTTGAAGCCAAAAAGGGCTGAGCAGTTTTCACAACCTGAGACTCAACTGGGGAGCAGATGAGGTGCCTCCAGGATAACTCACCAAGGTTGGAAGGGGGTTCTCTGGTACCTCAGGAATTCCTGTGGAGCAGAGAGCTGCTTGTGGAAGGGCATCTGCCAGCCTTTGAGGCTCCCATTCTATATTCCCCTCTCTGCACTGGGTGACAAACACCCAAAATGCTGTGGGTCCTGGACCCCAAACTGAAGATGCTGCACAGCAATTGGCTGGAAACAATGAGAAGGCAATGCATGGATTGCCAGCTGCCTTTGGCTGTTGTTTTTCTTTCTGAATCTGGTGTTTTGTCACTTACCAGCCACACTGTATTGCATAGCAGATTGTTGTTTACTTTTTTTATTCTGCTTTTAGAATTTTTTGCAATGAGTAAATGACTTATCAAGAAAATATATTTATATAGAAAATGAAGTGTCAAATTATCCACTGTTTGGATTACTTGGGTGGTTGTTATTTTTTCCCCATAATTGACTCCTCTGAAAAGCTTTTCTTCTCAGAGAGGTTGTTGTGTTGTCAATTGTGCCAAATTGTATGAGATTATGTGCTACAGTTTTGTGACAGAAACTGATACTCATTAGGAAGTTGTGATCACCATAATAAAAAGTAATGAAAAGGAGATGCACTGTTGTCTTTTCCGAACATGACAAGCATTCTCTTCTTTCAGTGTCTGTCAATCTGCAGCTCCTTTAAATTGCCACTTGTGCATAGAGATTTCACTCTTGATGACTAACCCTGTGAGACTGTACCTGCAACAGGAGACAATTCCTGATGGGTTCACTGCTTATGGAAGGCTCTTGGCAGAGGGGGGAGCAGAGAGGAAGGGAAAACTGGAAAAGAGATTCGTGGAGATTGCCTTGCATTATTTTCCTCTTGGTCAGCCACAGCTCTGAGCGGTTTGCTGGTGGGAGAAGTTCCTGGTTGCACACACCAGCCTTGTGACATTGCAGTGGCCTTTCTCTCCCTGCCACACTTCACAGACTTACGGAAATGTTAATACCTCGATCTCAAAGCAAGCCACAAAAGTTGAGGGCAGCAGGTTAAGGGTGGTAGTGCCATAGGAAGGCACAGCTCAGGCTTCTCCAGCCAAGTGCACACAAGAGCAGTCAGGGTTCACATCTGCTGGCTCTCTCCCCTGATTTGGCTCAGTTAAGAGACTGAGGCAGTAAGTTAATTTTCGTTTGGTCATTGGTATTCAGGAAGGAGTTTGGAGCTGTGACTAAGATCAGGGCTCCCTTATTTTAGTTGTTGTGTGCATATGTACTAAGCACTTAAATCTCTCTCACTGAGCCAGTGTATTTTGTCTTGCATTGTTGCAGGCTTAGCTGACACAGTCAGCCGCTCTTTAAGCCTCAGTAACCTTCCTGTGTGCCTCACCTCAGACACACACACCCTTCCCTGCTGAGATAACTGTATTAAAGCCAAGAGGACACAAAAGCATGGCAAGGAGAAGCAGCTCACCAGCAAGACTGCTGTGCCCCCTGATGTTTGTGAGTGACAGCTTTAAATCTGTGCTTAACTCAGTCTAGACTGCAAGGCTGGACAGACAACACTGAGCATCCTGAGTGCTGGTTACTGGGGGACCCTTTGGAAGAGAAGCTCCTGCCCCCTTTTTATGTCCATGAATGGTCCCCATGGCTTCTTTCAGAGAGTGCAGCGGTTCCTCTCAGTGTTGAGACACATCAGCTGCTTCACTGCCATCCCTGAATGTGCTGGTTATCTGCTGTCTACTCACAGAATCCCAGACTATTCTGAGTTGGAAGGGACCCACAAGGCTCATCAAGTCCATCTCTTAAGTCAGTGGCCCACATAGGGGGTTGAACCCATGACCTTGGCATTATTACAACCAAGTTTTAACCAGCTGAGCCAATCTCAGGGTTAAATCTCCTTGGAGATAGTTACATTTCCTCAGCACTCAACAAAACATGGGTGTTAAAACACCTTTCCTGAAAAAGAAATGCTGAATTGCTCCACTTGCTGTAGCATTTCAGCTCTGGGAACATTTTACCCAGGCCTGCTTTGGATTAATTGAAAATTATGGTCAGCACCAGGCAGTTAGGAAGTTTTTGAAGGTGGGTGTACCCCTGACACATTGTCTCATTGCTGCTCTTGACAGAAATAATGCAGTATCGAGCCACGACCCATTTCAGCTGTAAATACTGAACTGGATTAAGCAGACTTCTCTCACTAGAATCCTTTCCTAGGCATTAATGAAACACAGTTTGAAATGGCAGGGATAATAAGTTCCACCTTAATCCTTCCTTGCTTTCCTGCTTCAGTCTATTGAGAATCAGGAAGGTCAATATGAAAGGAATGTTTAGGAGGGTTTGTCTTTAGCACCAATGCTGTGGGGAAGCAGCTGCTTTGCACCACCTTTGGCCACTGCTTTCTGTGGGGAAGAGGAAAGGACGAGGTGTTGGTGAGGCCACACTTTGAGTGTTGTGTTCAGTTCTGGGCCCCTCAGTTCAGGAAAGACATTGAGGGGCTGGAGTGGGGCCAGAGAAGAGCAACAAGGCTGGGGAAGGGACTGGAGCACAAGTGCTGTGGGGAGAGGCTGAGGGAGCTGGGGGTGTTTAGTCTGGAGAAGAGGAGGCTCAGAGGTGACCTCAGCACTGTCTAGAACTACCTGAAGGGAAGTTGTAGCCAGGTGGGGGTTGGTCTCTTCTCCCAGGCACTCAGCAATAGGACAAGGGGGCACGGGCTCAAGCTCTGCCAGGGGAAATTGAAGTTGGAGATCAGGAAAAAATTCTTTGCAGAGAGAGTGCTCAGGCATTGGAATGGGCTGCCCAGAGAGGGGGTGGATTCCCCATCCCTGGAGGTTTTTAAGGTGAGCTTGGCCGTGGCACTGAGTGCCATGCTCTGGTAAAGGGACTGGAGTTGGACCAAGGGGTTGGACTTGATGATCTCGGAGGTCTTTTCCAACCCAATACATTCTATGATTCTATGATAGCAGTCACTTCTATATCCTAAATGCTTTTCTAGGCTCTCCTATCACATTTAGTGCCTCACAGCCCTCCCACTGTCCTTTTTAGGAGCAGGGAAAGGTGTGTCCTCATTTATGGAGGGCATCCTGAAATGCAGAGAGTGGCTGATTCCTTGGTTATGCAGGGAGTTGACTCAAGACCCTGAGATTAGCTCAGTTGGTTAAAACTTGGTTATTAATAATGCCAAGGTCATGGGTTCAATCCCCTGTATGGGCCATTGACTTAAGAGTTGGACTCGATGATCCTTGTGGGTCTCTTCCAACTCAGAATAGTCTGTGATTCTGTGACTCCCATCCCCTGCCATGGCTGTGCTGAAAAATAAGCAAAATGTGTTCTCTAGGCAAAATCCCAGCTTGCTTTCTCCAAGAATTTTGGGTCCACCCAGGATGTTGTCTGACTCCTTATCCAAGACACCAAGTTCTTTGTTACCTTTGCACCAAGTAGACTTCAGTCTTGATGGGTGAGCAGGAGCTTTCAAAATAAAGTAGAATTCTTCTGTCTTATTTGGGACAAAATGCAGTTGTATTTAGTTTTTGAGAAGATTATCTTCTAGACATGTCTTAGATTGAAGTGGTTTAATTATTGTTAACCTGTGGTAGTTTTAGTTTCAGCTAGGCCTTAACTAGGCCTCAGTTCAGCAGGCCCAGAGGATGTGACATAGATTAGAAGGGACAAGCATCACTTGACTTAAGCAACCAAAGGATATTTCATATCATCTGACATCATCCAGAGGTATAAAAAGAGAAGGAGATGGATCTTCTGTCTCTTTTTGGCCTTTGCCTCAGCCCGGTGAGGGCACCCTGAGATGAGACCTCACTGCCATCCCCACTGTGTTATCAAGGGAGGGGAACATTTTCTTCTTAATTTTTCTCCTCTCTTGCTGGGATTTTTCTCTGGAAGAGTTTTTGGGAGGTTTTGTGGGGTTTGGGTGGTTGAAATCTGTATTATTTGGTTGGGTGACTGGGTAGTTACTGTTGTTAGTTTGTTTTTTCTCACATTAGTATATATACATATTATGTCATGTTCTGTTTTTAATTGTCTTTTGTATAATAAGGAAAATGCAACAAAAAGGGCATTTGGAATGATTTTATTTGTGTTAGAACTTTCTGTGCCTGCCTACAGTGAGGATCCAGCCCTTAGTTTGATTTCCAGCTTTTTTTTGCCTAACACCATGCAAAGCCAGAAATACATTTTTTCCTCTCCTTTGTAGGGACTTGAAGTGTTATATTTTCAAAAAACCAACTCAGAGTGATTGCACACCAGAGCAGATGCCGAATGGCACCTCAAACCTGACACTAATCTGCCTCATTCCCTTTAAAAAAGCAAATTCTTTGTGCATTTCCCTTTTTAAGCAGAGCTGAATTCACTCTTTTCCCTTGCACACAGTACTTGAGCTCTGTGGATTGAAGAAAGAAGGGCATAAGAAGAGGATATTGCCAACAAAAATAAAATAGAGCTTTGGCTTTTTACAGCAGATTGTCTGGGCAGAGGGTCTCTTCAGGGGGAGTAAAGCTTGTCCGTGCCATGGTGATTAAAGTGTACTAAAAGCCATACAAGAACTATTTAGGGTTCTCTCAGCAAAGATACATTTCCCTCAGTGTTTTCTTTGCCTCTGGGGTAATCTCAGGCTTGGCACTCTTCCTGTGAAGAGGGGCTGTCCTTCCCTTCCTTCCCTCCATTCATTCCAAGCTGTGCTTTGCAAGAAAGGAAAATAATTAATGTAGATAGGAGCATGATATTCTCACTTTTCTCCCCACCTTTGTGAGAAGATAGTCACTGATTCACTGAGGTGCTTTCCACATCAAAATCCACTATAAAAAACAGGATAATCTGTGGGAACAGAGGTATTTCTTGGTAGGTTTTGCTGAACTGGCATCAGTGTTAGGTCCCATTGCAATTGGGATTGGATAAGGTTTCTGCCACATAAGTGTAAATTAATTTTTTCCTTATAAAGGGCACTGTGATCACAGTTCCTACTTGGACCTTCAGGACAGCCTTCAAGTCTGGCATTCTCCTGGGACTATTTAATATTCTTAGAAACAGGTCAAACAAGCTTGTTTAAGAAATTATCTTAGATGTAGGTAATAAACCTTTAAGCAAAGGAATGTGTTAGGTTAACTACTAAGATTTCTTTAGCTCTTCCTTTTATGATTTATTGAACTTGTTAGCAGCACTCTGGAAATATTTTGGTGTGATTTCCACCTGTAAGAAATAATGTAGTGGAAAATTAGTGTTAGGATATTTGTCCCTAAACCACTGGGTAATTTGAATTAATTCCTTCTCCTGAGTTTGGTCAGGAATTGAGGAGTTCTTTTCCAAATGCCTGTTGAGTCTGGAAAGGGGTTTGATGACACGGGGAGGGGTGTGATGTGCAGCTCTGTAAGCAAGTTTACTCATGGCAAACATATATGTGCTTTTGCTCACTGCACAGGGAACAACGTTATGAGAACCATCCATGGTGTGGGCGAGATGATGACCCAGATGGTGCTGAGCAGGGGCTCTGTGTTCCCCATCAGTGCCCCTGACATCCAGCCAAGCATCCACCCCAGCAAGCAAGCCAGCCCTGCAGACAGTGAAGATGTCATAGTCATGGACACCAAGCTGAAAATTATTGAGATTTTGCAGGTAATTGTGAGTGCTGGAATATTGCACAGCACTCCCTTTGTGGCTCTTTTAAGTTCTCTTACCTACACTCTTCCTACTCACTGGGTGTGAGGAGGAATACTTTGTATGAACAGCACATTTTTCTCTGGATCAAATCCCACCTCTTGCCTTGTGTATCTCCTGACTAATGGCCTGAAGGGATGTTTCAGTGTTTTCTCTAAATTCTCCAGATCTGTTGGTACCATTGTCACTTTTGGAGGAGTCCATTGGTTCTGGTTTCTCATAAGTGATTTAGGTGACTCTAATTACTTGTCATCTGAAAGGTTCTCAGTTACAAGAGTAGTCTCAATCACAGAATCACAGACTATTCTGAGTTGGAAGGGACCCACAAGGATCATCGAGTGCAACTCTTAAGTCAATGGCCCACATAGGGGATCGAACCCACGACCCTGGCATTATTACAACCAAGTTTTAACCAGCTGAGCCAATCTCAGGGTCAATGCTGCCTTCTTTGGCTCCTTTGGTTTAAAACTGATGGTTAAGAACAAAATGTCCCAAAGTTTTATCTCCTAAATAACACCATTCATGTCTGCTGCTTCTCATTTCATGTTTTTCTGACTAAATTTCTCTCCATACGCTCTGGCTTTATTGGTTGATGCCCAGGAGGATGGTGATTCCAGGACCTTGTCCTGTGCATTCCCTGACAGAATCACTTTTTGTCTCATTCTTTCCTTTTTCACAGCACATTCAATGCAAGGATTGGAGAGCATTTAATCCTAATTTGTTACTTAATCTGTGGCTTGTTGGTTATGGATTAGTCACATGGTCAAATTATCGTGGATTAGCAAATTTTCATATGCTGGATGAATCACAGTAAATGTGCATATGTATGATCCTTGTTCACAAGAAATACAATATAATTCAGTTTCATTTAATAGGCAATGAAGGAGGATTAATTTAAATCATGTTACCTTTCATTATTGTGTTATTAAAATAAGAATATTTTAGATTTATTGTATTATCACGCACAGTTTGTACAATGATTATTAAAGCTTTTCTATTCTAAGAATTATTAATTCCATTTCCAATATATCCTCCTAAGTAAAGGCTTCTTTACTTATGAGTTTCCTTTCTGCCCTCAGCCAGAATTAAAGAGAGACTATGGGTGGACTTGGAAAATTCTTGTTTTTAAAAGTCTTACTTGTACAATTATAGGATAACTTGATCATGGGGCCAAAATAAATCCTATTACAGGGGTTCTGGGAAGCATGTTTGAAATAATCTATTTAATAATTTACCCAAAATAATGCTGAGAAATCCTACCCCATGTTATCAACTGGCAGAAGTAAAGTCTTATTTAAAGCTTTTTGTTTTCTTGTTGTAGTTTATTCTCAGTGTTAGACTGGACTACAGGATATCCTACATGCTGTCAATCTACAAGAGAGAGTTTGGGGAAAACAATGAGAACGTTGATTGTTCCACAGCATCCCCACCTGACACACCAGGGACTCCCTCAGGTAAATGCTGCAATGCAAAATAATCCTGGGTAGAATTAGACTGCAAACTATGAGTTTAATTACACCAGAAGCACACACGCTGCTTGAAGTTGCAAAGCTTGTGAGAAAAGGAAAATTTTAAGGAATTCCACGAAAATAAGATTTTTTTGTGTGTTATTTCTTTTTCCCATTGTGGCATTTTGTTCTCTTATTTTGTGCTCTTCCCAAAACACTGCACAATGACAAATGGAGTGTAGGGAAGATCATGAAGAATGGTTGGGGTTGGGTGAAGACAGATTTGAGTGAGGTGAATGGTACAGGAATGGAGTGGCTTTCCAGGGAGCCTTCCCATGCTCATGGAAGTGCAAAAGGTCTGTGTGAATACCTGCAAGTAGGGGAGAATTGCTCTAATTGGATGTGGGCACATATATCATACAAAGTAATAAGTTACATTAAAGCTATTCTAAAGGGGAAAGTCAATGTGGTAAATTACTTGGTTTATAATAAATATTCTTAAGTTCACATATGTGCTTAGGAGGGGCTGGCTTTTCTAACAAAAAAATAGAAAAGTTTTAATAATCTCTGTCACTTGTGGGTCATTACTGGTGGTTAGAGCAGCTCTTGGCACCACGTGGCTTTGGTTCATCTCTGCAATTTGGCCCTTCCTCAGTAATAATAAAGCAAAACTTAACTCTGCCCCATCTTCTGTTTCTTCCCTGCTACTCTTGCAGAAAGTGAATTTTGCCTAGTTGAGGAATAACTAGTTAGACCTTTACTTGATACCATTTGCTTTAAAGAGCAACAGAGTTCCATTTGGCTGTGCAGATGAAACAGTGATCACTGGCTTTCTCTTCTTCCTTTTTTATATCTTTATTTTGATTTATTTTCCCCCCAGCAATCGTTCCTGACATTGATGAAATTGCAGCCCAGGCTGAAACCATGTTTGCTGGCAGGTACATCCTCTGAAGTTTTACCTCTGTGTGTGTGTTTGTTCACATTGGTATTTCTCATGGGCAGTTTATTCTGTGCTTGGTTTCACAGCCCTTTCTCTTCCTTTGGCTGCTTGTTATTGCACAGCCTATACATAGGAATGTGCCAGGAAAGACCTGGATTTCCAACAGGGACCTGTTGTAGTTGCCCTTTTTGTTTGAAACCATTTAGAAAATTGCGTCAACGATAATCTCTTTCCAATGACTCCCCAAATCAGGGGTGGACCAGTTGCCATGACCTTCTGGACCACCAGAGGCCTGTAGATCCCAAGTTATTCTTGCAGAGTTTTAGAAGAGATTTCAGACAAAAAAAAAAGGCATGGAAAACACACTGGAGAGTTATTACCATTATCACTATATTGGTTTAATTTTATGGGTATAATTATACCAGTAAAAATTAATACCATTTAGACAAGGCTGTAGACTGGAGAGTTTTTCTTGGAGCTGGGGAGAAGAATCTGTGATCTGTCCCCTCTCAGTCTCTTTTGCATTCCCAATCTTTACCAGCACCAGCAAGGCCTCCAAATCCTCTCCCTGAACTCCCACAATGTAAACCAACACACAGCCTTTGGCATCTGCATCTTTAAAATGAGCAGAGAGACCGAATGGTTTCTTGGAAACGTTATTCCTGCTTTGATATGTTAAGTGAAAATCTGCTTTCTGCCGTTCCACATTATGAATATGATTCCAGAAATATGATGCTTTGGGCAATTTGTGCTATTTTTGATCTTATTTTTTCTTAAATGAAATTTTAATAGCAGCTGAAAAGGGAAGGAGTGAAAAGAAAAGGGTCAAATTAATCTCTTGTGAAATGCAGTTTGACTTCATTTAATTTCCATTGAGGATGAGCTTGGCACAGTTTGTCCAAAACATAAATTAATGTTTTGGCAGTATGGATTTTAATCACAATGTTTGACACATTTCATACATACTTCCTTGCATTCCACAGTGTCCATCCTGCCACAAGGTTGCTGCAACAGCACATAATTGCAGGATGGAAGTCCTTATAAAACATGGTAAAGTGATAGTTATAGTTTCTTTGCTGCAGCGGATTTGATTTGACTCTAAGAGCTCTGTCAAATGAAGGTTGTGTGTACAGGCATATTTATATCTCTGGGAGAAGACCCCGACTTTCTCAAATGGCAGAGATACTACAAAGGGTGGATTGATGAGGACATGGATGTGGAGGAGCCTGAGGCCCTCAATACTGATGCCATGCGTGGGATGCATAAGGATATGGATCGCCATATGCCCTACATGAACATTTCCCCAGTTTAATAAATTACATTACTAATATGGCTTCCCTATTGTATTTTCCCTTAGTCATACCCATCCTAGTTTCTTCTTCCCATAATCCCCCAGGGTTCCTTTCCCGCCACTCTTTCCCATTGGTTCCCTTTTGCGGCATTGCAGTGGTTTTCCCTGTTTGATTATTGGTTATAATGAAGTTCCACCCCTGTTCCCCATTGGTCCGTTTTTGATCCCTCGTTTGCATACCCCATGGCCAATGGGAAGCTTGGTACTGTCCCTTATTCCAGAAACTTCCCATCAAACCCTATATAAACCCTGTACTCCCAATAAAGTTGCTTCCTTCGTTGCCTCTGGGCCTGAGTGTGGAATCTCTTCGGGGTCCTACAAGGGATCAGTGCAGAGGGAGCCGCCGAGGGCTTTGAGGGGCAGGATCTAAAAGAGCTCTTACCACCAGAGCTGCATATCACTTAGCCCCTCAGAACCGAAGTTCTCTCACCAATAATTGGTGTCCTCATCATCCACCGATATATATCCAAAGCTTTTTAGTTTTTCTGACTTATTTTGCTTTATTTGGCCTTTTCCTTCCTCTTTTCTTTTTTGCAGGAAGGAGAAGAATGCAGTTCAACTTGATGATGAGGGGGGCAGAACTTTCTTACGGGTCCTCATTCACCTCATCATGCACGACTACCCTCCCCTGCTCTCAGGTGCTCTGCACCTGCTGTTCAAGCACTTCAGCCAGAGGGCAGAAGTTCTGCAAGCCTTTAAGCAGGTATGGATGGGCACTGTTCCAGAGAACTGGATGCAGCTTTGCCACCTGAACTGCTCTTTGCTGCACAATGGTGTGACTTCCTTACGGTTTGGTATCAGCAGCCTCCTTTGACCTCATGTGCCAGTGTAAATTGGAGCTGTGCCCCCAGAAATGGTTATTAATGACCCCGAGATTAGCTCAGTTGATTAAAACTTGGTTGTAATAACACCGAGGTCATGGGCTCAATCCCCTGTGTGGGCCATTGACTTAAGAGTTGGACTCGATGATCCTTATGGGTCCCTTCCAACTCAGAATAGTCTGAGATTCTGTTATTCCTGGCCTTGCATCCATTTGAGATAAGCATGTCACAGAGAGGGGACAGAGTCAGTGCCTCGTGTTCATCTCACAGGGTGCAGGTGTTGGCAGTAAGACCTTCCTGTCCCCAGGGCTGGTTATAAAGCCCTTGTTTCCCTCCTGTGCTGTTTCTAGTCCTAACTCGGGTGTCTTTGCACTGTGCCTGCCAGAGAGATGCCCAAACAACAGCAAGGCAGTCACAGAGCCCAGCCAAGCCTTGCTCCTTGCCCTCTGCATGTGCAGGCTCCATGTGCCAGTGGATTAGGATGGGAAGAGCTGATGTCATGGGCCTGGGTGGCACAGACATCTCTGTTACGTAACCCTGGAGAACATATGTTGATAAGAGCATCTGATGCTTATTCTGGGAGCTTGATAGCCTGTTGTCTCATCCTTATGTAAGATGGGGAGGTTCCTCTTGTTTAAAAACAGATGAGTGATAAAGGCCTGAAAAGCTTTTGTTGAATGTTTTTGTTGTGGCCTCCCACCAGATATTTAATGTTAGGCTGTGCTGGTTGGTTGCATAAATAGCTGCTATTTCCAGGTAAGCAAAGGACTGAGTTGCTTAATAGATTTCATAAAGGATGGAAAAAGGCTAATTGAGAAATAAACAAAAAAAAAAAACCTGCAGAGAACATGGAATATGAATGTCTGCAGATGAGCAGCATTCATAAAGTCTGTAAAATAATAACGTTTTTGCCAAGCCAAGAGAGATTATGGTGAAAACTTCGTTACACAAGAGTGAATATTTACCTGCATGTAGTATTGTTTTTTTTTTCTTTTTTAAAAAACATCCCTATCAATGTTCTTGTTTGCCATGTGACTTGAATCTTTTACATAAGTGTGATTTTGTAATGGTGTTTATTGATTTACTGTAAAGATTGTTGCAGGTTTTTTAATATTACTTTTGTTGATAATCTTGGTGGAACAGAGACAATTACAAAAGAAAAATGCATAGGTCATGCTAAATCAAGAGCTACAAATAGCTGAAAAAACCCAGACAACTTGAACAGTACAAAAAAAGGCAAAAATGAGATTAATCTCAGTAAGAGGCAACCACTCAGATGGTGAGAAATTTCATGAACCTGAAAGTCAGTCTGTCAGCTGTATTCAAGCAAGTTTTTCTGCTCTGGCCTAACAGTGTTAAAATCTGATCTTTTTCAATATTTGGTAATGGGGATGGAGGTGATCAGTGAAGTTTCTGGCAATTTTGACTTTTCTTTGGATGCCCTGATTCCTTTCCAAATTATCCTTCTTCTCTTCTTTCCCTTCCCAAGTCCTGTGCTGCAAGATTAGCTGTTTCTAACTGTAGATGCTTTAACAGCATGTAACAATTGTTTGAATACTATGAAGATCATGATCATCAGAGCTCACTCTGAGCTTGTAAACTACTTGTGCTGAAAATGTTTTGCAGTGTATTAAAGAAGGTGAAAGAATGTTGTGAATGTCACAACTACCTTGTTCTGGGCAACTTCCCTCTTTCCAGGTGCAGTTGCTGGTGTCCAATCAAGATGTGGATAACTACAAACAAATCAAGGCTGATCTGGATCAGCTGCGTCTGACTGTGGAAAAATCAGAGCTGTGGGTTGAGAAGAGCAGCAATTACGAGAGTGGAGAGGTGGGAGACAGTCAGACCAAAGGGGGAGAAGAGCCCCTGGAGGTGGGTTGAAAGCATTTGGCTGTTAAAATTGTTTCAATATTAATAGTTTAATGAACTGCTGCACAATTTTGGTCTTGTTAACCAAAGTAGCAAAGTGAGGATGTGCAGTGCGCTAGCTGAGCTTTAGGAATAGAGAGAAAAGGAAATAAACTTGTATCAATGTGTTCAATATTCTCTCCTGCTGCTTCCAGTAACTGTATTCCTTTGTCTCAGAGCTGCCTTCCTTCCTGGGGAGGAGGGAAACCACACTCTGTGGCCAGGGAAGCAATTCAGGAATCACATGTTGGCAATTGGGAGAAAGGAGGAGTAGAGAGTGTCTTGCAGCTGAGGGAGAGGAGCACAACCAACCTCATGTTTTCAAATATCTCAAGTAATTCCACTCTTTACCAAATGTTTAGACTTGACCTAAGAATGTTGAGATTTTATAGGTGAACTATGTTTTAGTTTTTTTGGCCCTTGTCATACCACAGTCCTGTGGTTTGAGAAACTGTAGGACTTGAATCTAGGACCATGAAGACTTGATTTTCTTCTTAAAATTTCATTGTTTGTGTTTCTTTAATTTTGTTTTTCGGTGAAAACTGAGGTCATCGAGTAATCACTCCTGTAGGAGTAATACTGAATTTTAAGAAAACTGAGTCTTTAGGAAAACACAGAGTGTTGCAGGAGTTGCTGTGGTTGAGATATGTGGCATAGCAGTAGGCAGAGCAGCAGCCTTTCCCACTTTTCCATTTTCCTCAGAGGAAGTGGGGAGAGATGAACTTTCCTTGTTCTATTCCATGGTAGAATCTTCCCTGGTGTTGAGAAAAACGGGTATGGAAGACACCAAGGGAAGCTTAGTGGGAAGCCAAGTGGAGATTATACAGCACTGTGAAAGCCACACATTGAGGAAAAGGTGGAGCAATCAAGAAAAGACAAGATATTTGCAGATATCTGTGAACACATTTGGCCTTTTAGATGGGAAAGCAGATCTTTGGTGGCTTCATATGGGGGAAAACTCACCACTTCAAGAAAGAATCCCAATTTCTTTCAACAGTGTGTGTCCTGCTCTTTCTCTGAACTAACTTAGCTGAATTTAGAGAACTAGGAGGGAATCTGGGTTTTATGAGCTTAAGTATGTGGGATTTTCTACTTTCTTTCCTTAAGCATAGCTCTAGTAGGGAAAAAAAAATCTTCCTTTATGTATTTAATGAAAGGAAACAGTGATGTGGAAACATGATGCAGAATTGCAGCAGGATTACAAGGTTATCTAGTTATAAGACATACTAAAAGTGTAATAATATCCATTTTATTCCTATGGATAGCCTGATAGCAAAGAAACTCCAGGAAGAGGGGGTGAAGCAATGTCCTTGAAACAGAGGCATCTCTCAGTGGGATATTTTCAGGGGTTTTGTCCCCTGAGGTGTCTGTGGGTCTGTATGGATTAGCAGATCCACAATATTATGTCTGGCAGATCAGAGAGATTATTCTATCAGAACAGGAATACGTAATACGCTGGTTAAATCATCTGGTGGTAACTCCCTGAGAGCTGTGCCAGGCTAAAAGAGCTCAGAATCTTGTCCATGGTTGGGTTTTTTTCCATTACATTATTCCTCAACAGTCAGCAAATGTTTTTACATTGCAAAAAAAAAATCTGTTAGATAGTCATTATTCTCTGTGAGATCTTGAGCCAGATGTTGGAGGTGAGATGCTGGTCATAATCTACAATGTGTGAAGCAGGTGGCTTGGCTTCAAGCAGATAAATATCCCATGAGATCCAGGTTTTCTTGGAATGAAGTATTGAGCTGGATGAACCCCTGGGTCTTTAGGGAATATGCTTCATTTGCCTGTGCTTAATTTTTCCCAAGCAACATTAAATTGCACACAAGGGCTTAAATGACATTCCAGAACACTCTTATGTTAAGCCCAAGTTTCTGTCCTCACTGAAGCATGTTAAAAGATGTGCATTAGAGTTTTAAAATATCAAAGTTTTTTTTCTTTTTTTTTGCCTTGGGGCTTCTGAGACTTTCTGGGTAATTGTTTCCATCTTTCTACCATAACCTGTAGGATTAGAGACTTCTTTTTTTCAGTCATTTGATTCCAGAAATGCAATTTGTAGCAAAAAGGCACCTTGTTCTTCTCAAAGTATCCAGAGTTCTCCACAGGGAAAATGGCCAACCTTACATCCATGCAGGACTGTCTAGGACTGAAAGCTGGAATCTGGGCTTGTATTTGGGGGCTGAAAAGAAAGGATTTTAAGTCTGAGTCAAAGTGGTATCCCAGGAATTTTATGAACAGAGGAAGTAAATAGCATTACCTAAAGGTGGGGTACTCAGGTGAGAACCTTTCTCAGTGAGGTCCCTATGGAAAAGTGTGACAGAGGATGTTTATCATGGGGCATAACGAGTTAAGATGTGCCACTGAGTGCCTTTGGTGTCCCAGGGGTGTGATTCTCCTGGTAACTACATCCCTGGCATGCTCTTCTGGGTTCAATAAACAGTTTTTTAGGATGCATTCAGCAGTTTGGTGCTGATCACCACTTCCAGATAAGACATACAGTTCACTTGGAATATAAAAGTGCTTTGATTGAGGAAGAGTGCTGATAAAACAAACAGGTAAATTAATCTTGGTGAACCCCCAGTCCCAGAATGGAGGAGGGTGGTTAATTATGGCCAAAAGCCTGAAATATCCTGCAAAGTATTGATTCAAACAGCTGGAGACATGGCAGCCTGCATGCTAACACAGCTAAGCAAATAAAATGCACCTTTGCAGCGTGGATGGCACAGCCACCCTGAGCTGTCCCAAGTGGGGCAGCTGTTCTTACCCACTGCAAATTCTGGCCAGGTGGGATTTACAGACCTCCTCAGCTCCACCAGCAGCTAAGAAAGTTCAGACAAAGCTTTCAAGGCATAAAAACATTCAGCCTGGTGTGCATGTGTGCGTGTTTTAGGCTGTTTCTCTTCTCTAAAACAGTAAGAAGTTTGGGGACACCATGAAAGTCAGAAGTGAACCTGTTTCTTCTTTATTTATGCCATCACACTGGTTTGCATCCCTGTGGTTGTACTGTGAGGCTATCTCAAGATTTCAGCATCCAAAGGCCAGTCTTTCAATTCTTTGTGTTGCCATTTCAGAAAGGCTTACGTAGCTGACAGCAGGAAAAACCACCCCAACACTGGTTATTTGTGTAGATGTTCTTCCCTGTTTTGATTGAGGTGTGCATGGAAAGGTGTGTGGGTGTTGACAGATACTTTGCTGACTTGATTTCTCTTATTTGTCATACCCAGCTGGGGCTTTCCAAGAGCCAAGGCCCAGAGCAGACGGCGTCAGGACTTGGTGTTGCAGCTTAACATACGGTTCCTATTTGTTTTTCAATCCTTTCCTGCATCATCCAGAGATAAGGGCAGAAGCATCCTCTTCGTGGGAGGAACATCTCTAATTTCCACATGCTACTTGTCCCTCTACTGCTGAGAATTCCACCCTACTTATCTCAGCTGCAGAGGTCTTCTTAAGCTCTTTCTCCAGAGTTTTTAGTGTTCACATACACAGATTTTGTGATATTTCCACATGCATTGCAGGTTTCTGGAATGTGAGGTCACTACTAATAAACACTTATTGCCCATATTCTCACAGTATTTAAATTCCTTGGCATGTCTAGTGTGTGATTTAGGGACATACTCTGTTTTAGGAGTAGGAAAACATAAAGTAAATGCCTCAAGTTGCATTGGAAATGTGAAACAAAGAAAGGACTTGAATATGAATTTTTTCACTCACTGGACCAGTCGATGAAGACTAAACAAATATTTTCTGTGTTCTGAGCTGCATTAATAGTTTTTCGCTGGCTGTTATTAAATACAATTAATTCCTGTTGAAGAAATTGCAGTAAACCTCCACTTGTTGTGTGTTCTTTATTACAGGAGTCAAACATTTTGAGCCCAATCCAGGATGGGAGCAAAAAACCTCAGATAGACAGCATTAAAAGCAATAACTACAATATTGTTAAAGAGGTTGGTACATCTGCCCAGAAACTTGCTGGACATACATGTTGGCTAAATAATTTAGCAATTATCATGAAAGAAAGTAGCTTTGGATGGTTTTGAGGGACAGGAGTGCTTCATTGCTTGCTTGCAGCCTTATCTGTTTGTTTGCTTGTTTGTAGATTTTGATTCGACTCAGCAAACTTTGCGTTCAGAACAAAAAATGCCGCAACCAACAGCAGCGGCTGCTGAAGAACATGGGAGCACACTTGGTGGTCCTGGACCTGCTGCAGATCCCCTATGAAAAGGTTATTCTCTTCACTTTAGTGCTAAAGAACGTGAGCTCAATGAAGGGAAAAGCCTCAAGAGGCCCAAGAAGCAAAAAAATTGAATTTAGTCAAATGTTATAGGAACGTGAAAATGATGCTATTTTTTTACCTTAAGAATGATGGGTTTGGGCTCAGGTTAAATGTGGCTGCCTGCACAGGACAGGTTTTATTTAAAACTTGATATTTAGTGCCTTGGGTGCCTGGATATCACAGTGTTGCCATTCCTATAATAGCCAATCTGTAGTCACTGTCCAGAAACAAGTATTGGTTCGATGGAGCTCCTGCCAGGGAATCTAAACACCACTGTTGGTCTGGTGTGAGTGCTATTGTAGGTACAATAGATGGAACAAAAAAAGCTTTCAAGGATCAAATCTGAAGTAACTTCTTTGGTTCAGTGGTGGACATCTTTAATCTAGTTCCACTTGCAGTTTTTTTAACGAAATATTGTGATTTTTTGTACTGACTTAATAATTTGTATGCTCCATGCCATTGATCTACATGGAAGATCTTTCTGGGTCTTAGAGGAAGCACTGAGAGAAGAGAAAACCCTTTCTGGGCTGCATTTTGCTGAGTGTTACTCACTGATATGATAGAGACACTGAGCTGTCATCATTAAATTAGTGCTTGTCCATAAAATTATCAAATCATAATTAGAATACTACATGAGAGGAATATAAAATGGGAATGAAATTAGGCATACATAGTGTGGGAGTGTGTGTATGAGCATATGCACCTGTGTAGGTGTGCACACACATGCACACATACATCTCTTTCTATAGGTAGCTATATAAAAGCAAAACCTTTGCCAAAGCTTAAAATTAGTGCAGGCTCGAGAGCTTTTTTTTTTTTTTTTAATTAAGCCACTTGGCACTTTTTTAAACTAGGAAATTATAACCAGGCATCAGGAAATCTTGGAGTTTATGTTCCTGCCTGTGATTCTCTAAGGTAAGGTTGATTCAGAATAAGGCACAGCCACTAATGGACTCTGAAGGTAAATAGATCGATTGCTTTTGCCAGAGGGAGAATTCCTGCCCTATAAGGGCTCAGGAGAATTGGCTTGTTCCTGGCTGAATTGATGTTATGTGGTTTTAACAAGTATCTTTAGGTATGCCCAGCTGATTTTGTTTGTCTTTTCTTCCTGCAGAGTGATGAAAAAATGAATGAAGTTATGAATCTAGCCCACACTTTCCTCCAGAATTTCTGTCGAGGAAATCCTCAGAATCAAGTTCTCCTCCACAAAAACCTCAACTTGTTCTTAACTCCAGGGGTAAGTATTCCATTTTAAGTAGAATATTATAACTGGAAGTAAATTTGGGCTTGCTGAAAAATTTCAGTGCTAAATAAACAATTTCAATTAATTGTGCTCCCTCTCCTCTCTCTATTCTCTCTCTTTTCTCCCTTATTGTTGCTCTTTATGTTATTGTTTTTAATGTTGACATTTGAAAAGTGGAAAACAATAGTACCTGTGGGGTTTACTGGAAGTATTTATGAACATGTGACATGTTATCATGTGGTGCTCAGCCTGAGTCTGATCTTGACTGTGAGTCAAGGCAGAAGATGCTGTGACTGTGCTGCCATGGAGCTCATGTGACAGCAGAATCAGACCCATTCAGTTTTGCTGATGGTGCTCTCAACTAATCTAAAATTGGAGCATTTATTAAATCATTGTCTCTACTATGCACCTTTTTTCACAATCTCTTTGTGTGCATGTGTGTTGGCAGATATACTTATGTAGGGTGGCTCGCTCAGTGGCTGATCTACTGAGCACAACATGCTTTTATTAGGAAAGTTGTCAATATAAAGGTTGTAAATCCTGGCCTGTGTACATTACTAAGCATTTGTTCTGCTATTTATTTATGCTCTTTGGTGAAGCTGGTGAATGGCACTGAGCTGACCACAGTGGGAACCAGTGCCCACATTCCATCCTATCCAACACCAATATGGCCGCATCACTCAGGTGCCAAGTAGAGAGCTTTGCTTGAACTTGCATTTCTGTTCTTTGAAGCTGAGTTCCTCATTATCCCAGTTCTTGTGCTGCTGTGCACATCGTGGAGCAAACTCAGTGTGGGTTCCTTTCAGCTGACACTGAAGAGACAGGTATTCTCCAGGAGCACACCTGACCCTCAGGAGCAAGGTAGCAAACTAGAGCAAGTTTGAAACAAAAGCCCCAAGAAGGCACAAAGTCTGGATGCTGCCTCCTCAGCAGCATCTCCTCTTGCTACTGATGTGTTCCTCTTGTTCCATGCTGCCCCCTGATCCACAGCCTTGGGCTCCCTCTGTATTTCATGTGGAGAGAGATGTTCCCTCAGAAAGTGAGCAGGCTGCTCATGCCATGATCTGACAGAGGGGACCACAGCCACCAATCCTCTCATGTGGTGGCCTCAATGCAAGGTTTGATGGTCAGTGGGATGAGGGTGATCTCAGGTTCTTGGATATCAAAGTCACAGAATGACAGGATATGCTGAGCTGGAAGGGACCCACAAGGATCAGCGAGTCCAACCCTCAGCCCTGCACAGAACCATGCCCAAGAGTCACATCCTGTGCCCCAGAGCATCATCCAAACTGTCCTGGAGCTCTGTCAGCCAGAGGGTTGTGCCCACTGCCCTGGGGAGCCTGGTCAGTGCCCACCACCCTCTGGGGGAAGGACCTTTTCCTGAGATCCAACCTGACCCTGCCCTTGCACAGCTCCAGCCATTCCCTGGGTGCTGTCCCTGCCCTGGCACAGCTCCAGCCATTACCCCCCTCTGGAGGAAGAATCTCCCTTAATATCCAACTTAAACCTCCCTGACACAACTCTAGGCCATTGCCTAAGGTCCTATCACTGGTCACAGAGAAGAAATCAGTGCCTGCCCCTCCTCTGCCCTTGCGAGGAGGTTGTAGACCCTACAGATTGCTCTGGCAGTGTGTGTATGGGGTGTGTCTTCAACTTCCACATGGACACAGGCTTTGTTTGTGCCCACTTTAGGACCTTTTTATACTCACAGAGAGGTGTGGAGAAACCCCATCCCAAATGAAACCATCCCAAATGAAAGCCAAGCCCTTTCTCTTTGAACCTCCAAGCAAATCTGCTCTTCTCACAAGGCTCCATTTTAATCTGTTGCAGTTGCTGGAAGCTGAAACCATGAGGCACATCTTCATGAACAACTACCTGCTGTGCAACGAGATCAGCGAGAGGGTGGTGCAGCACTTCGTGCACTGCATCGAGACCCACGGGCGGCACGTGGAGTACCTGCGCTTCCTGCAGACCATTGTCAAGGCAGACGGCAAATACGTCAAGAAATGCCAGGACATGGTCATGACAGAGGTGAGGGAAGGGTTCTCATCTTCATCACTGGTGCATTTGGGGATTGGGTTGGTTTTTTTGCTCTCAGATGGAATGGCATCCTCACTTTAGAATTTGAAGTGGCGTCACAAATAATGAATATTTTAGCAGACGTTTTTGGGAGTTTGATCTAATTTTGTAAGGCCATCTGTAGAACTACTAGAAAGAAAACATGAGTGTTAGCATGGTGATACAGAGATGTCTATTTGTAGATGATGTAGCATGGAAATCTCAGTGTTACATAAACCTTCCTTTTCCTGTTCTGTAATTTAGGATCTCTTCTACCCTTCTTCTGGTGTTGTTTTGCCATACAAAAGGTTCTTACCTCAATGGATTTGTCTAAATAGTTTTGTAAACCATTTTTTAGTATGTGTCAATACTAGATACTAGTTTCTGCCTTTGTTTTGTTTTGTTTTGTCTTGTTCAGAGCATTTATGTGAGAATCAGTAGAGCTACTCCAGCTTTAACTAGTCAGGTTCTGAGTCTGACCTGGTAACTTCCACTGAATGGTTTGTGGACAAATCTTTATGCCAATAAAGTTCCCAGGAAAATACCTTACTGACTTCTCTGCAACTGGGATTTGATATATAGTGAGCGTGATAAATGAAGTCTTCAACTTGCAGACACTTGTGCATTTAACTGTAATTATGTTGACAGTTCAATGAGATTAATAAGTGGGTAAAGTTGAATATGGTGAAAAGTCCTGGTGGGATCAGAGTCCAAGGAACATTTTTCTTTACTTTACAAAGTGCTTTTCTTTTTTTGTTTTGTGTGTTTGGTTTCTTTTTTTAAGAGTCATCTTTGAAAAGAAATCACAGGTAAACTCTAGTTGTGGTATGAACAAAACCCTGCTGCATTTTTATTCCACAGCAATAAAGGGAAAAACTTCTAATTAAAAAATAAAGCTCCAGCCTACATGGATAACCTTTAGTGGAATCCACCTCAACCTTTTCAATTTGACTGAAGTGTTTTAACATGCAGTATCAATTACAAGCCTTTGATTTACATAATTCGAACAGTTCTTGTGCCTTCGTGGTTTTAGATTTCCCCCCTTCCACCAAAGCTTCTTGTAGGTTTTTACTTTCTCGTCCAACAAAATTTTTAGA
This sequence comes from Sakesphorus luctuosus, assembly GCA_013396695.1. Lineage (NCBI taxonomy): Eukaryota > Metazoa > Chordata > Aves > Passeriformes > Thamnophilidae > Sakesphorus > Sakesphorus luctuosus. Next base: position 262,809 of record VWZD01005151.1, read on the forward strand.
TTGTTCTCAATTTAAATACCTTTTGTTGCTGACGTATAACAGCACAGAGATAAATTGTCATATTACATTTTCAAGCTGGCTGGATGATGAAAGCAGAAATGAACTTGGCTATGACATTCACATCATGAGTCCTGCAGGAATTTGCTGGGGAGAGGGAGCAAATTTTGATGAAAGAGGGTAAGAAGGTGATCTGTAAAAAGAAAAGGAAATTACAAGTAAGAAAATATGATTTTTTTTAGAGAAGGATGCTAATAATGAAATCTGAATGGTGCATGACTGGCAGTCATAAAAGGAACAGAGTAGCCAAATGTTTGGAACGGGCTAGAGAGTCAGGACAGTTCCTCAGGAGACAACTGAGTTGTACTTTGCAACCTTAAACAAGTGGTGTAGCTTTTTTTGTGCCTCCAGATGGGGCACATAAACAATTTACCAGAAGACAAGAGAGAATATGACTGTGCAGCACATCTCAGCTGCTCCTGTGTTTTCTTTCAGCCCCAGGAAGTATATTGTGGTTCATTCCTATTTCCTGGCAGTAAGGGATGAGCTGATCTTATTTACATGTTTTAGGAAGGGCACACAGACAAAGAGCACTGCCATAAAATACACTAAACATTCCCAATCTGGCTCATTCCCTGGTTCTAATCCTTGCTCTCCATGTCTGTACAGTGCCAGTAATGATGTTTACTGTACTTAAAGGTTCCTTAGGGCACTCTTTCTCATTCCAAGCCTGCTTTGAGGTTCCTGGAAGAACCTTCCTGGCAGTGCAAACATTGTTACAGAGGGGAAAGCAGAGTTTGCTGTTGAACCAGATCAATGTGGCAGCAGAGTTTTGTATTACCTACAGAATTCTGGAGAAATATATCACAGAGCATCAACACTGACTCATTATACTTCCAAGGAGTTCTTAACTCCTTGAAAATATACTTTAGTGGAAGAAAATGCTGCTAGTTTGGGGCTTTTTTTCCACCATTGCTGAGCTCATGGTCCTCAGTGAGAACTTGAGCTATCACTCTTCCTTTTCAGGTTCTCAGGGGATGTTATTTTCTCTGCTTGGGTCAATCAAATTCACTCTGTTTCTCCCTCATTCATTTGTGATAAGTACATGGAAGGATGACTTGATATGATAAATATCAGGCAATACTGGTACAGATTAGGATTTGGCATAAGACTGTAACTCCAGGGAAACCAGTAAAGAGTTGTCTTCTTCTTCTATGTGCAAAATGTGCATAAGTGGAAAAAAAATACGGGAACGTGGTGAACAACTTAATAGAAAATTATAGAGATTGTACCTTTTCAGAGGGTCCAGTGTGGATTTTTTAATTATGATTTTGTCCTAAGAGCATAATGTCAGACATCAGTATGGAAAAGTTAGTTCAGTTTTTCAGTATTTTGGATACTCATTTTTTCTCTTTTTTTTTTTTTAATTTTTTTAGCCATTGAGTGCAATGAAATTAATGGGTCTATGCACTGTGTCTCTTTCCTCCTTCCCAAGCTCTTGTCTATTTAAAAACTTTTTCTGTCCTGTGGTTTGTCCAGAAAATGTCTGAAAAGTCACGAGTAGAAATGTTTTAGACACCCAAAGATAAGCCAGTAACAGGAACTGCAGGAATGACTGAATTCACAATTCATCCCAGCAAAATGTCAAAGTAAAAATAAGCAAGAAACGGGGAAAACACAAACAGAAAAGTTGCAAATGCGAAATTTGAAAAGTTGAAACCCTGGAAAATGTAACAAAATATTTCTTGACTTTTCATTCCAAGAGATTGATTTTCATTCCTGCTCTTGCTGCTTTCCCATTTTTCCACAGCTCCACCAACCTTTATGCCCACCCTGGAATTCAGTGAGCTGGGTATTCATGCCACGTATGGATTAGATATGTCAGGACACTCATTCATAGAGTGTGTGGTGCTGCCAGGCTGTGTTTTGGGCTAGCAAAGCCTTATGGGGGCTTATTTTCACCCACACTGAGAGGGCATTATGCTAGAAAGGAAAGGGATGGAGAGAGGACGAGACTCCTGTCCCATCCCAGCTCTGCTCGAGCTCGTGGAGTAGCTCTGGCTGTGGGATCTGATCCTCCTGAGATGAGCAATGCACTTGTAGCAGAATCAAATATTTATCCCATACACCAGTTTTCTAAGAAATGAAAGTGCTGACATAGAATCATAGAATCATTTGGGTTGGAAAAGACTCTGAGATCATCAAGTCCAACCCTTGGGCCAACTCCAGTCCCTTTACCAGATCATGGCACTCAGTGCCACGGCCAAGCTCAGTTTAAAAACCTCCAGGGATGGGGAATCCACCCCCTCTCTGGGCAGCCCATTCCAATGCCTGAGCACTCTCTCTGCAAAGAATTTTTTTCTGCTCTCCAACTTCAATTTCCCGTGGCAGAGCTTGAGCCTGTGCTCCCTTGTCCTATTGCTGAGTGCCTGGGAGAAGAGACCAACTCCCATCTGGCTGGAACTTCCCTTCAGGTAGTTCTAGACAGTGACAATGTCATGACCCACCTGCCACATGGGTTGGGAAGAGTCATCCTTTATTTCCAGTGCTGAGCCAGGTGGGATAAGAGGTGGGTTCAATTCTGGGTGAGCATCAGGATTTTTGTGGAGGTTTTAATCTCCCTGCACCCCAAATACCTGTCTGTAAACCAGGGGGAATAATCCATCCTGGCCTCACAGCAGGAGGTGATGGTAATTAATTAACCTAAACAAACATTGAGAGGGTGGGAATAATTAGGATGCCATAAGGTCTTAGGTAAAAGAGACCACATAGAAATTAAACCTGTCTTAGGTAAAACAGAGCCACACAGAAATTAAACCTCAAATTCACTTTGCATTAGCCCACTCCTTGGTGAGTTATTCCATATTCGCACATATGTAGATAAGAAATCAGAAAAAAATTCTTTCCAGAGAAAGTGCTCAGGCATTGGAATGGCCTGCCCAGAGAGGGGGTGGATTCCCCATCCCTGGAGGTTTTTAAACTGAGCTTGGCCGTGGCACTGAGTGCCATGATCTGGTAAAGGGACTGGAGTTGGCCCAAGGGTTGGACTTGATGATCTCAGAGGTCTTTTCCAACCCAATCGACTCTATGATTCTATGAAGAGTAGAAGTTTGGATATTGTTTTGACATGTGTGTTTGGTAAGCCACATCAAAGTATGTTTTGTTTGGTTGTTTGGTTGGGTTTTTTCAGCCAGTCTTTGCATACTTAAAGATGGAACAAAATAAGAAATTAAGAGAATCGCTTCATTTGGAAAATATCTTTAAGATCATTGAGCCCAAAGTTCCTGCAGTGCAGGGTGCTTAAAGCTTTGATATCTCTTCCAGCTGATAAATGGTGGTGAAGATGTGCTGATATTCTACAATGACAGAGCGTCCTTTCCAGTCCTGCTGCAAATGATGTGCTCGGAGCGTGACCGAGCGGATGAGAGCAGCCCCTTGGCGTACCACGTCACCCTGGTGGAGCTGCTGGCAGCCTGCACAGAGGGCAAGAACGTGTACACAGAGATCAAGTGCAACTCCCTACTGCCCCTGGATGATATAGTGAGAGTGGTGACCCACGAGGACTGCATTCCCGAGGTGGGACTCATGGGATGGCCAAGCACATGGGGCGTTTTTAGAAACCCGATGTTTAGTTGCTTATAACACACCAAGTTGAATGTTTGCACAGAAAATGCAACAGGTGGTGTTTGTTAAGGTGAATAAGTGAGAAAGGACAGACAGCATTTTCTTCAGCAGACAATTCCTTTATGCTTTGGGTGTCAGGTTTTGAGACCAGACACCTTGGGTTGCTTTCCTGGGTGTGTCCAGTCACTCTCAGAGTTTAATGCTCTCATAACTTCTGGCTGTGGCTGTGGAGACCCAGAGAGGTGAAGGCAATGTGTTGTCACTGCCTGAATTTGCTGGAAATGACATTCTGAAGTGGGAGTTTGGGGTGAAGTCTTGTTTTTTACATTCAATTGCAGTACAGCAAATGTTTGGTTTTTTGTTTTTTACTCACTGCATATTGAGGCACAATTCTGCAGCTCCTGTCTGTCATGCCTCAGTATAACTGGGACACTGATGGAAAAATGGGGCTCATGGCAACAGAACTGGGGCCAGCAGGAGTTTAAAATCCCTCCATGCTGTGGAAAAGTCTCCTTGTGATCAACTGATTCTTTTATTAGAAAGCAAAACATTTGATTTGCTCAGAGGTTCCTCCTACCATTAATTTCAACAGATGCTAATTTAAAAAAAGCCCAAACAAATGAAACCTGAAGGTCTGGTCTGAATTTTCCCCTGATTGCCTTAAACATATGTAGCTCTCTCGTCTCCTTTGACCGTGACAAGAAATTTTCAGTGCATTTCCTATGTTTATATTTAATCTATACGTTTCAGGCTCTGGTTATCTGTTTTTGTGCAGGCAGACTTACAGTGCTGGAGAGGAGTACAGCTGAAGCCTTGTGCTGCTAGTGCTGCAGTCCCAGTGCTCCACAACCTTTCCCTTTGACTGAGATCCCAAAGTTCTGCATTAGAATGGTGGAAATACAGGGACTGCAGTCCCAGATCTGCTCAAGACCTTTTATTTTAGATTTGGCCAGCCTGTCACAAGGCATCCTGCATGTTGACAGCTCCTGGATCTCGAGCCAGACCCTTCTAGCCTTAACATCATATTAAATACAGAATTGTTACTGGCTTGTTTTGCGGGGCTTTTGTCGTCAGAATAAGAATGTTTGCAAAACCTTTTCATTTTTCTTCATGTGATCTTTCAGTAAGTGCATTAAAGTCATGTGCTGCTGTGCTTCTCCTTAAATCTTCAGAACCAAACATATGCATTATTATGTTTATTAATGTTTGTCATTTCTGGCAGCATCATCTTTATTGTTCAGTTCTTTTGAAGATAGAGAATCCTACATTAATTGTTTTCACTGTTCCATTCCACACTGACTGTGTTTTCTCTGTCCCTGTAGGTGAAAATCGCCTATGTTAATTTTGTTAACCACTGTTACGTGGACACTGAAGTGGAAATGAAAGAAATCTATGCCAGTAACCATATCTGGAAGCTATTTGAGAACTTCCTTGTTGATATGGCAAGGGTAAGCTTCACAAGGTGTTAAATATTGGTGTGGCCATGGGTGGCAACTCAACTTCTTCTGGTGAACTCATTTTAATTTGCCAACTGTTTTTATTCAAAGTTGACAATAGAAGTGGTTTGCTGTTTTTGTCATAATTTAACTGCTGATTACTAGCAGTCTTCTCTTTCTAAAAGGGCATCTTTAAAGTGGGTGCATGTACAGGGTTGAGAGATGTGTCTGTGTTTTGAGAGCGTGTGTTACATCTCATTATGGTGGTGACTAAACAAATCCCCACATCTGCAATCTCTTCCTCCACTCTGTTGTTATAGTGAGGATCAGGGTGTTCTTTGGCTCATGTTCCTTCTTTAATCTCACTTCTGCCAAAGGTTTTTGGTGGCTGGTGGAGTGTATTTGATCCCTGATGCTGGACAGTGCTTTGGAGCTGTTATAGAGCGTGTTGTGATAGCACATTCTTATCTTTTCCCAATCCTTGGTCCATTTCACTTCATAACACTTAAGCTCTCACTTCTTGCATTCTTATTCTGTTGAAATAAAGGAAAAAAGTTTAAAGAATCTCAATTTTCCTCCAGCAGACATTCACCCCAAAGTAATAGTTTGTCACAACATAATTTCTATGAGATGGGAGAAAATATCATGAATTCTTGCTGAAAGAAGAATGAGTGCAAAGACTTGTGTCGGGCACTGCGACCTGTTCATTGCTCTGTGAAACAGAAAACTTATAAATGGTTGGGTTATTTTCTTTTGGATGTTTTTTTTTCCTTTCCTTTCTTTTTCCCTGGGTGCAGGTGTGGACAGGGATGTTTGTGCTCCTTTTTTTGCCGGCAGCCATTTTCAGCAGTAATTAGTCCTCTACAAACCCTGTTTTCTTGCTGTTTGTCTTGTCTCTGTGTTTGTATTATACAGTGAAAGCCCTTCTGGACAAACCAACCTCGGCTAAAAATTAAGATCAGAAACATCCTTGGAAGGATGTTCTGACTTTTAACCTTGCTGGTTTTACCCTGAGAAGTATTTTCTCCTGTTTAATTCCCTTTCTGGTTTGCCCTTTCCTGACATGTCCTGACCCTGCTCCTCTAAGCAGACTATCCCTCCTCCCCAGCCCTTGAACGTGACCAATTTGCTGTGCCCTTGAGCTACAAATAAGACATGTAAGAAGAGTTTTCTGTCCACATCACCTCTCCTGAGCCTGGGGACAAACTGCACTGTGCTAAATGATGCAGGGTTGTCCTCGTGGTAGTAAGCACCAGGTTTGCTTCCACAAACCCTTCTCCTAAGAGAAATCAGACTCCAGGCCTTCAGAGGTGAACACTGTGTCATTAATGCTGTATTTTGTGTGCAGGTGCTGTTGGCACCCAGTGGCAAAATGCAGTTTTATTAAGCCCTCAGGGCAGACACCTAATTAGTCCTCTTAATTCCCTGGCTGATGGCTAAAAGAGCATGTGGGAAGCGCTCTGGCCTGTCCTGCTCTCTTGCCAGGTCCCCGTGGAGAGCCATATTTTCCAGGTTATTGGGTGTATTTGTGAGGTTTGGTGTTCTGGAGCCCAGCCAGAGCCGCTGTTATAAATACATCAGCGTTCTGCAGCCATCAGGACAGTGAGAAGGCTGTCAGCCTCATGAAAGATGCTACAAGAGCTTTCAAAGCATTGAGAAAAAGAGCCCTCTGATCCTGTGTGTGTGTTCCAGGGATGCTTTTGCGTGGGGGAAGGGGAAGTGCTTTATCTTTTAGCTGCTGCTACAAATGCCTGTCAGTGGGTGAGTTTGTGAGCTTTGAGTCTGTTATTAGAGAGCACTAAGGTGAAAGACAGGGAGTTTGATCCGCTGGTTGGATTCCTTCCATTTTTTTTATTATAGACAGATATGTGTGTAAAAAAAATAACCCATCATTTTCAGTCTGTTTCTGGACTGAGGAAGGAAATATTTAGCCCACAACTGTCATTCCTCTTTCAACAACGTACCACACTGCAAAGCAATGTAGAAACTGGGTTTGCCAAGAGCTTCCAAACACACCCTGTTTCTCCAGCTGCCTCCAACCTCCTTTCTGCTGTGTGTGCCTCCCAGCCTTGCCCTGAGCTCAGGGGATGCTGGTGAAGGAAAGGCTTCCCTTTTTCTGTGTGTGGCCCACCCTGGAAGTCTGAGCAGGATTAAAGCAAGAGCTGTGATCTGACAGCTCTAGAGACATCCTGGCTTTCACTGCAGAAGTTTTCGAGTATTATTCGTGTGAGTTTTGGTTCCAAAGCCTCTTAAGGGGTTCTTAAACACTGTTTTCTCAATCCTCATCTCCACATCATGCATTTCAAGGTTGTGTGTTTTTTGGGTTTTTTTGTTTTTTTACTTCCATGGAGAAAGATCTTTCAGTCCCCAAAGGGCAGAGGGATGAGAACAAATGAGAGGATTTCCAAATTCCGTCTGAGTTGGGAATATTTTAATGCTGGAGCAGAGTGGCATCCCCACATATGGCTCTGCTTTCCAGACAACTTAAGGGGAAATCTTAAAAGCATTTTGGAATTTAGTTTTGGTGATTCCTGAGTTCACTGCACAGCTCCCTGTCTTCCTATTGAGATTTCAAATGTTGAGCCTCAGAGCTACCAGTTCCAGCCAAAACTGGCATGCAGATTGATTAAAGCAGAAGAACTTCAAGAGGTTTTTAGTTCTATGGTCTCTTGTGGGAGGAGACCCCGAGTTTATTAAATGGCAAAGGTATTATAAACGATGGATCGATGAAGATGTGAATGTTACAAACCCCAGTGTTCCTAATCCTAATATTTTGCACAAGATCTACGGGAACATGGACTCAAATACCCCTTACATGGACACCTCGGTTGTTTAATAAAACTGCATCACAAATATGTCTTCCCTATTGCTTTTCCCTTAGTCATTCCTGTCGCAGTTTCTTGTTCCCATAATCCCCTAGAGTTCCTTTCCCGCCACTGTTCCTGATTGGTTGCAGTTCTGTACCCTTGTTGGTCTTTATCCCTGTTCTCCGATTGGTTGGTATCCCCATTTTACTATTGGTTGTTATGAAGTTCCACCCCTACTCCCCATTGGTCCATTTCTCAATCCTTCCCTCAACCAATGGGAAAATCAGCTCTGCCCCTTGTTCCAGAACCTTCCCTTCCTAACCCTATATAAACGAGGCGTTCCTGATAAAGTTGCTTTTTCTGTTGCCACCGAGCCTGGTGTCGGGACCTCTCTTTGGGGTGTGGCAAGGGATTGGTGTGGAGGGAGCCTTCCTGGGCTTTGAGGGGCTGAGGCTGATGCGCTGAAAGAGCTGATATCACTTGAGCTGATTATCACCAAGAGCTGAGCCCCTCAGAGCTGAAGACTCTCACCAATATTTGGTGGTCAAATCATCCATCATTACTCTCTCTTTTTGTTGTTGAAACAAGCTGGATTATTAACTGAATCATTTACCTTTGTGAGGACTGGGGGTGCTGGCAGTGTTACACTTTTCCCAGAAACAAAGGGCTGCAGAGTTTGCTCTTGCAGTTCAGCCACTGTTACTTCTCTGACCAAAATCTTTCCTGGGGTCATAAAAATACACTACATGGAGGCATGGTTTACCTGACACATTTTAGACAAGCAAAGCTCCTCAAGATGCCTCATTTCTCCAGGTCTCAAGTTCTTTTTGGCTGTTCCTCTGCCTTCCCTGTGGCTTGTGTGTTACTCAGGGTGCTTTTGTGTTCCCATGGGCTGTATCATCCCCTGAACACAGGATGCCATATCAGTTACCTTCCTGAAAACATCCCTGTCTTGTGGCATCCAAGTGTGACAGTGGCAGTGTGTAATTAGAGAGAATCTCTGCCCTGTGTGAGATTCACGGGCTGTGGATTGTCTTTCTGCTTCTGTCACCAACTCTTCTCTGTGACCTTAAGCAATTCACTCAGCTCCTCTGGACTTCAGTTCCCAGCCCTGATGTAATGCAGGGTAAGCGTGTACCACTGAGGGGGTTAAATGCACAGATAGTGATGGAAAGGCTACCCCAGGAGTCTGTGTACAAAATAAATTCTGCTTTTGCCTAGAATCCCTGCAACACTGCAGTCTTCTTTGGCTTGCAGGTGACAGAGACAGCAAATCTGCCTTCATTTCTTGTTAAACATGACTAGAACTGCTTATTTAAAGGTGTTCAAGACATACAATGTCTACAGTCAGGACTCCTTTTTTGTTCAGTCTTGCCTTTCTGACTGTGTTTGCCTCTCTGTAGACACCTTTCAGTACAGTGTGCACTGACATGTGCAAAGCCAACATGACTCTGTGTAGATGTTCACAAAAAGAAACAAAGGAAATAGTGAAGCATGCAAACCACCCCAGTAATTTTTTCCTTTCTTTAAGTGTGACATCTTTATGTGGCAACAAACTTTTAGTGTTGTACCAAAGGGAGTCTTCAGGAATCTTTTGTACAAATCTTCCCACATCCTCCCACCATTTAATCATCCTTCTGTGCTCCAGAGTTGTCCTGGTACTATCCATTCCCTTCTTTCATTGTTTTATCTTGGCTTTTGTATTTTCCCCATGTGGCTTCCCTAAGAAATGCTGCCTGCCTTACACAGTACAGTCTTAAAGGCTGTTGTATTGATTGTGCTCTTTCCTTCCTTTCCCTCTTTTTAAAAAATTTTTCCTGCAAATGAGCTTCCCTTTTGCCACTCAATTGCGGTGATTAATTGTCAAGAGCAGTTAAACATTACATGAAATCTTTCTAACCTCTGTTGTTGATGTCTCATCTGTCTCTAAAGCATCTTCCAAACAGCTCCACAATGGGAGGAAAGGTCCATTTGCTTCTTGAATCTGTCTGAATGTGTAAGTGGCATACAGTGTGCTGATTTAGGGGGATCTTTTCTTCATGGGAAAGAATAACCAGCCTGGCAGGACAAGCTAATACAGAAGAGAAGGGTATTCAAATACACCATGGACCTCCATGAAGAAAGATAAGTTATCACAAATACAGTTGAACTCTAAGAGCAAGCTCTGAAAGAATCTGGATAAAAATAATTTGGGTTTATATTAAGAAGGAATATCAGATGTGTTGTAATAAATAGCAAATAATAAAGGTTGCTCATTGCAAAGAAGTAAATCTCACTGTGTGCTCCTCCTTCCCTGCAGGTTTGCAACACAACCACGGATCGTAAACACGCAGACATCTCTCTGGAGAAATATGTCACTGAGCCTGTAATGAACATTGTGAGTGGCTTCTTCAATTCACCATTTTCAGACAACAGCACCAGCCTCCAGGTAAGGAAAAGAGACACAGACAAATATGTTATTCAGAGCGTTAATGAGATCCCTTCCTCTCCCTGCACTGGAATGCTCTGTCTTTTCATCCTCCTTTGAGGTCTCTGTCCCCTTTCCTGCCACTGACTAGCAGCTTAGTTCCTCTTAAAAACACTTAATTTTAATCACTTACGTCTCTGAACCAGTAAACAGCCCAGCATGGTCAGGTTTACATCTGGCTCTTGTGAATTCATTATAGGGGAACCTTTGCAGAATAAAGGCCCATGTTTGTATTTGTGTGAGAAAAGTGCTGTGTCCTGTGGCAGGAGGGACACATACCTGAGAACTGGGAGGACTCCTCTGTCACAGACTCACAGAATAACAGAAATCTCCCGTATCACAGAATCCCAGACTATTCTGAGTTGGAAGGGACCCACAAGGATCATCGAGTCCAGCTCTTAAGTCAATGGCTCGCACAGGGGATTGAACCCATGACCTTGGCATTATTACAACCAAATTTTAACCAACTGGGCTAATCTCAGGGTCTGTCCTTCTGCTCTCTCTTGTGTTTGCATGGTATCAGTGTCATTTTGAGGAAAAATTGCACCTTTCTGGAGGTGCAGCTTTGATTTCTGTTCCTGCCAGTCCTAAGCTTCAAAGAGAATTTAATGGAGCTGTGACTTCAGTCCACAAGCTAAACCCCCACGGTTTACATTGTGTGAAACCCTAGGACAGTTGTGAGGAGATCCTTAAAGGTAAAATTCCATGTTTGTCTCTGTTTTCAGACACACCAGCCTGTTTTTATCCAGCTGCTTCAGGCTGCTTTTAGAATCTACAACTGCACCTGGCCAAACCCGACACAGAAAGCCTCAGTGGAGTCATGCATCAAGACTTTGGCTGAAGTGGGTAGGTGCCAGGTTTTATTTATCATTCTTTGTGTTTTAAACTTGGGGCTTAACAGTGTTTATTTTGACTCTGCCATCCTGAAGTTGTGATTTCAGAAATCCCACTTTTGAAGGTAAATTTTTCCTGCTTTTATAGCCTGTTCAAATCTGTCCCATCAAATAGGGTTTAGGTGAAACTTTGAGCCATCAATTTTAATTTGATGGTTGAAGCTTTGGATGATTTTAATTTCTTAACGTCAAGCAAGTTAGGATATTAAAACACAACATAAGCAAAGGTGTTCCTGTTCATGGCAGGGGACAGAGTGAGATGGTCTTTAATGCTTTCAAATTCAAAAACCACATTAAAATGGAACTTGTTTTAAAACTTCTTATGTTACAATAAAAAGTATTCTTCACCAGTACAGAGCTAAGACTGGCAAAAGTTCATTAAGTTAAATTTCTGTAAATACAATTTTAAGTCTTTTGCCATGACAAAAAAAAAGGTTATTCAATTTAGTTTCTAAAAGTCAGTGATGCTGATTACTTATAAGGTTCTGCTTAGTGTGAATGAAAGCTGAGCAGAGATATATAGAAACTGGCTAAATTCTATTGGGTTTTCCTTTTCAAAAAAGTATTAATAAATAATGATAAAATAATTTGAAAGAGTCCCTTAACCATCTGCAGCATCTGTGGCATTGTAACAATTTAGATTTGGGGAACAGCTTTATGGAAGTATCATTTAACATTTCAGCCAAAACATCTCATTAATTTTTTGTGTGAATGAGCATAAGCAGTTACCTTAAAACTTAGCAACCTTCAGTTGTTTTATTTGTTGTGCAAATGTTTTAATTATGGATCCATCTGGCAAGGGAACTTTGGAAGTTAAGGACATTTTATTTCCTTTATGCTACAGCTACTGCAGTCTCACATACGGCTCCATCCCTCCAAATCCTTGTTTATGTGTTAAACCTCATGTCCTTGCTCTTCTCTGGAAAGTCATCAATCAATTACTGCCCTTGGAAGTCTGGGGGAAGGGGGAAGAAGTAGGGCAGGTGAGAGTGTTTTGGAGACTGAGCTTCTGAACAGTTCAGTGTCTTCATTTCTGTAGAGCTGCATCTAAACCCAAATTCTAGCTCAGGGAGGTGGCTGTGTTGTTTCACCAAGATAAGGGTATTTGGAGACCCCTTTGCCTACAGCACACAGCTGATTGTAGCATGAAAAATCCACAGCTGTGCAGAGGTCTGGTGAGTCCTGGATGAGTCAGGCCCAGGGCCTCACAGGGCTTTGTCTTCTCCCATGTGCTGGGACAAGAGGAAATGGGGAGGTGCAGGTTGGCTATTAGGAGAAATTTCTTCATGGAAAGGGTTGTGAAGCGTTGGAATAGAATGCCCAAGAAAATGGTTGAGTCACTATCCCTGGAGGTATTTAAAAGATGTGTAAATGTAGGACTTAGGGATTGATTTAGTGGTGGACTTGTCACTCTCAGGTCAGACTCTGTCTTAAAGCTCTTTTCCAAACGAAATGATTCCATGTCCTGGTGAGACAGCCAAGCTGAACTCGTCCCCACAGCAGCCTGACAGGTGAACCATGGGTGCCCTGAAGGGGATGGCAGGTCCAGCTTTCTGGCCAGGTGTGCCAGCAGTTGAAAGGGCTGCTGGGCTTTGGTGGCAAGTGTTCTGTGTGCCTCTGTTTCCTGGGGGAGCCAGGGGGACAGCCTGACTGTGTGGCATGGTTGATACCTGGAATTTTCTTCACATACCTGAGCTGATTCTCTGTTTGGTCGATTCACTTTCTACCTCTGCTACAGTCCCTTCCTTCATTCCATTTTCTGATTTATGTAGATGATGTGCAGTTGGTATTTTAGAAGTAAGCTCTTGTGCTGTCCTGTGGGTCCAACCCCCTCCTTGCTCCTCTGCCTTCCCACCCAGGGGACCCTCGGGCACTCTCAGATGTGGCAGAGCAGAGCTGAGCTGTCACTGAAGGGCATCACCATCACCCTGTGCCTTCCTCTGGGACTCCCCAGCCGCAGGGCAGGAGGCTGGGCAACCCCGGGCTTTCAGAGCTGCTGCCTGAAAGCACAAATCAGCATCCACACTGCTGGTTTCCTTGCCCACATGGTCATAATTAAGGATTTATCACTAATAGCAGTATTGCACGTGCTCAAATTGCGGTGTGTTAGCAAATTGCCCTGTGTTTTTATTTAGTGTTTCATTTTCACAGTGCAGAAAGGGAGTGGAAGGGCAGAGGTGTGGGGGGTTTCCTCAAAGAGCAAGTTAGCAGGAGAGGAAGTGGAAGAAGATTTGACAAACACAAAAATTTGACTGTTGAGTGGAGACTTTAAGCACTGGTGATACTCGGTATTTTTAGGCTCAGTGCCGAACATGTCTAGTCTGGGCTAATTGAATAGACCTGCCCTTCACTGTGGAAATATTTGGAAAAACTGCCCCAGCTGCAGGGGGAGTTCTCTGTTGGGTGTTCCACCAGCCACAATGATGCTTTGCTTTGAGAAGCCAGAGGCATCCTCCATAATAAAAACACAGCAGCCTTTTGTGCATCTTTTGCTGGCTCTCTACGTGGACTAGGTTTGGCTTTGGCTGGGCATCTCTAAGCAACCTTCTCTTTTGTTTTTCTCTTCTGACTTGAGAGGCTGACAGCTTTAATGTTAAGGCCTTTGTGTTTCACAGCAGGGTTAAAAAAAAAAACACTAAAAAGATTTTGCCTATATCAGAGAGATGGAGTATTGGACAGATTTATAGCAGGCACTGAAGACTTCTGATGGAAAATAAGTGTAGTAAAGAGTTGAAAGAACAAACATGATTCCGTGTGTGTTGCTGTGTCGTTGCCCTGGATTTAGAAATGAATCTCAGGAGGAAGAAAGTACATACCCAGATTTCCCAAGATATCAAAGATCCATATAATGATGCGCTTTGAAAAGACCCATTTAAGAGCAAGTTTAAGCAACATACATTCTGCTCAGTGCTTACTACTTTGTTGCTGGCAGGTGGATGCAAGTATTGCCTCAAGAGCTTCAGATCATTACATCTGCCTTCTGATGAGAGCTGTAAGAATCTGCATCATCTACCAGGTCAACAAAATGATATGTTGCAGAAGCTTTTTTCTTATAACCCTGGTGCTTCAACTGCACTTGACCACCAGGGAAAAACTGCGGAAGTTTTTCAAGCATCACTTGCTGCTTTGTCTCCAGGCAGTTTCCTTCCTCCAGTTCAGCAAGAAGCAGAGAGGGTTGTTTCTCTTCTTCAGGAGGCTCCTCTGTGGCTCCAAGTGGTTTGGAACACATGGATATCAATGTGCACCAGGTTTTTATTGCCCAGTAAACATTTGGCCACCTGGCATGAATAGAAACACTTAGGAAATAATGTATTAATGTATCTTGGTCACATGGATTTCTGAGGTCAGTTATCACAGCAATAAGAATTAACACATTAGACAGATATCACTTTTGCTTTTTATTCTGTTATGACATAGAACTGAAAATACAGTCCAAGAAAAGAATTATCAAAACAGCTTCAGTATCTCTGGTAGAATATTGACAAATGAAAATGTTAAAAAGGTCCCCAGACCTTTGTGAAAACAGAGGAGGAAAGACATCTAGCAATTTAATTTATTTGAAATGAGTTCATTATCAAAGGACTTTCAGTTCCTACATTTTTTAGTCTTTGCAAGGTTGAGAAGGGTTGGAGGCCAGTCTCAAAGAACTGTGTTACAAGAAAGCACTTCAGAAAGCTCCAGGTGTTTTGCCCACCAAAACAGAGGCTTTTGCTGTTGCTCTTTATAAGTATTTAAGAAGATAAATAGTCCCAGAGACATTTAAGCTGAAGGACAGTGCTGACCCCAAACCAACTGGACATAAATTACTTGGGGTTGTAAATAACCGAAATAAATTCAGACTGTCAATCAGAGGATTGAAACCAACTTTGGAAGGATGTCCTTGGTCCATGGGCTGAGAGAAAACAGAGGAGGGATGGCAGAAAAGCTCCCTCCATTTTAAATGGGGCTCCATCAATTTTGCCCAAGGTATGAAAGAACATGGGTTGTCTGTAACAGAGAACAGACAGTCTGAAAGAGTAGTGGAGTCCTTTCTAGTTGAGTATTTATTCCCTAATTTTGGGCCACTGACACTCCTTTATATAGAATCCAAAAAACCTTTCCTGTGCTTCTTCTTGACCATGATTTATGCCCTCTAAGGCCCTTTACTTTTCCCTGACAAATTGCAAACAGGAAACATTAAACATAAAATCTAGGTCACATTTTATTGCTTCTTTGGAATTATTGTGAGTATTTTAATGTCCACATAGATAAGTTTTCCTATAATGTTTTTTTTCAGTCCTGAAAATACGTTTATTTCACTTCCCATTTGAAGTTTAAAATCTGATTTCCATTTTCTAAAAAGCTAGACCTTCATTTTCAATTTTTAGTTCAAATAAAATAATTATCCTGTTGTTACTTCTTTGACAGCAAGAAGAATAACATTTCAGATGAAGCACATATTTTATTCTATTTTAACTGTTTGTGTTTCCCTAATTGCAAGAAAAAATTCAATGATGATCTTTTTACAGGCTGATAAATATTTTAGCGTGGATTTTCTGTTGGAAAAAAAAACATCCAAGTGAAGGGTACAAGATTGGCAGGTTTGTGTCTTGTCTACACAAAGCTTTTCTTTCCCTTGAAAAGTCTTGCTGCCTGTCTCTAGCATTAGAGTCTCTCCATTTGTTAAGCAGTCAGGAAATGATTAAGGAGCTGGAGGGGCTGATTTATGGAACAAAATTAATTGAACTAAATATGCATCGCTCTGTTACGTGACAACTGGGAAGTGTGGGGGAACATGAGAGAGTTGTCTGCAACTCCCAGAGGGGTGGGAACAGCAGGGAGAGGAAAGGCTTCCCAGGCAGGGACAGCTTTTCCATGAGCCACATTCCTCCTTGAGGTGCTCCAAGGGGTGAAACACCCTCAAAAATCCCCACCAGGGATGGTGTGGGGGAGTGCAGAGTGTACTGAAAGAGCTGTGAAGCCACTAAAAGCTGTTGTATTTTGTATGTATTAGAAAAGCAAATGGAGTGGAATTGAGGATTAGGGAGCACAAGGTGGGAAGAGCAAGAACAGCAAGGCTCGTTATGGCAAGGTGGATTATTCTGAAGAACAGGTTTCCAAGGGAAATTACAGACAAGGGCCACTTCTTGGAAATCCTTAGTGCCAAACTGATCCTCAGGCACAGTGAAAGGATAGTGCTCCAGCTTCAGCATTCCTGAAATAGGTCCAATTGCTGTGCTTCTGTGGAGAGAAATACAAGCAGGTAATTGGACAAAAAATAGCATCTCTGCCCATTTCAGCCTTCCTGGAGCAGCTGGACTGTGCCCCTGGGACTGGGGAGGGAGTCTCATGGAGAGGGGCTGTGTTTTTAGCTACTTTTCTTTTGAGTCCCCATCCCAGAGTACTTTTTCATTGTTTAAACAGCAAGGGGAAGGAAAGCTGCTGATGCACTGGATGCCCACAGCGCCCTCCATCCCATATACCATATCCATGGGTCCCCTTTGCTTGCTCAACTGTGGCTCTTGCTGACAGCATAACTGGGAGATTGCCCAGCAAATTCCATCTCCTCTGACACTGGCAAAGTGGTGCTCTGTGTTCAGGGTGTCCTTAGCCCTGGGTGGGAGTTGGGCAGTAGGAAAGCCTGAGATGTGCCCTCCATTGCAAGGCAGAATTATCTTTGCTGAAGAAATCAGAGTCACATTCTGAGTTGGAGGGGACCCACAAGGCTCATGGAGTCCCTGTTCTAGTCCATCCTGGTAAAAATCCTGCTTGATACTTAGGTACCACTGTACATACAGCTTTTCCCTAAGTTCATTTGGCAGATGAAAGACAAAATTTTACCCCCTCTTGGCTCCTTTGTCTACCAGCTCTAACCCTACTTTGCAAGTTTGAGTGCTGTCCAAAAGTATTTCTAAGTGGAACAAAAATAAACATGCTCTTAAATATTTGATGTTGATACTTTAAGGGAGATTGACACATTTTGAAGAGGAAAGCAGCCTACAACACCTAAATTAAAAATAAATATTTATGTTCACATTTGTTCATCAGCTTTCCGAAATGTAAAAATATGTTTCATGTTGTTTTAAATAATGAAATGTGAAACAAATGAAAGATAAACTTTCTACAAGCTGCAAAGGAATAAGAAGACAAAGGCTTTGTTTATAGCTTAGACTTCAACAGTGCCCTTTGACAACCAATACAAATCTTAATTACAAATGGAATTATACATGTAAGACCTGTTCAAAACAAAGGAATTTTTTTTTTCTCTCTCTGGTTTTCTTTGTGATAGTTTTAATTAGCTGCAACTCTTTGAACAATCATAGTCCTTGACTGCTCCTCAGACACTGATGGAAGTTGTTAACTTCAAATGGCATCTATAGGACTGCAAAAGTCTGGGTATTCCTCTGAACAGAGTGCTCCCCATTGCTAAATTTATTCTTCAATATATCAGCATTCTGCATGCAATCCACTTAATTGAGAATTGAGCATTGTCCAGTAACATTCCAGTGATTGACATTAGGACACAATAAATTGGATTAATAGGCTGCAGCACCTGCCCACACTGCAGAACTTTAATGGACTTTCTGGTAAAGGAAGCAGCAACAGGGCAAATGTGTTTTGAAAAATAGCCCAGTTGGATAATATGGAAAAAACAATCATTAGAAATAATGGCCAGCCATCCGTGGTATTTTCTGCATGTTAATCAGTACCTGCCTTCAAAACTCAAGGAGAGTGGAAAGGAAAAGTCAATTTGTGTCTTCCCATCTTGACCTACAAAAATTTTATTTTTTGAATTCCCTGTGGCAAACTGTTTATAAGAATGTGCCTACCAGAAGCAGATGATGAGATGTCTGTTCCATCCCAGTGGACCAGCCTGATCCATGGGAGGGATCCATGCCCCAGACCTGCATCAAGATACACCTCTGCAGTAGGCAGGGAGGAGCCATCAAAGGGGTGAGAGTGTCCCTGGCACAGCCTGAGACTGGGGGTGAGGTGTCACAGCCAAATTTAGGTTATAATCAGTGTTGCCATTACCATACAGTGTTCAGAGGAGGGGAAAGTTTGTTCCTGGGATCTGTGACTCCCTATGCTCGGCAGCACTGGAGCATTCATTCACCTGAGTCGTGTGCTGGGCTCTGCCATGTACTCCAGGGGGCTTCATCCATGGGCTGTTGGGGAAGGAAGGGCATCTGTTGACTGCACAAATTCAGGACTTCAAGTTGTATCTATTTTAAGAGCTGGGAAGGAGAAGTGGAGTCCTTCCCCTGTACTCAGCGCTGGTGGGGCCACACCTTGAGTGTTGTGTTCAGTTCTGGGCCCCTCAGTTCAGGAAAGATATTGAGGGGCTGGAGCAGGGCCAGAGAAGAGCAACGAGGCTGGGGAAGGGACTGGAGCACAAGT
This sequence comes from Sakesphorus luctuosus, assembly GCA_013396695.1. Taxonomy (NCBI): domain Eukaryota; kingdom Metazoa; phylum Chordata; class Aves; order Passeriformes; family Thamnophilidae; genus Sakesphorus; species Sakesphorus luctuosus. The sequence goes on from VWZD01005151.1 coordinate 281,413, forward strand.
GCTGTGGGGAGAGGCTGAGGGAGCTGGGGGTGTTTAGCCTGGAGAAGAGGAGGCTGAGAGGTGACCTCAGCACTGTCTAGAACTACCTGAAGGGAAGTTGTAGCCAGGTGGGGGTTGGTCTCTTCTGCCAGGCACTCAGCAATAGGACAAGGGGGCACGGGCTCAAGCTCTGCCAGGGGAAATTGAAGTTGGAGAGCAGAAGGAACTTCTTTGCAGAGAGAGTAATCAGGTATTGGAATGGGCTGCCCAGAGAGGGGGTGGATTCCCCATCCCTGGAGGTTTTTAAACTGAGCTTGGCCGTGGCACTGAGTGCCATGATGTGGTAAAGGGACGGGAGTTGGCCCAAGGGTTGGACTTGATGATCTCGGAGGTCTTTTCCAACACAACTGATTCTATGATTCTACTTTTGATGCCTCTCCCTGCTGTGGGACGTGTGTGTAGTTGGTGTGGTGCAGTGGGGCGACGTCTCAGAGAAACATGCAAGCCTGCAATATGGGCTAAGCTTTTTTTCACCTTGTTTCAGGACAGGAAACTAAAAAATTAGTTGTTATTAATCATTTTTACAAATGAACCAGAACAGCATTTTTCATTTTGCTTCTAAGTTTTTATTAAGCATAAAGTATGCCATGGAAAGTAAGCAAAATGACACAGACTGCAGAGCGTGAGGACTGGAATGTGACCCAATCTTTCAGAGATGTTGCTGCATTGAGCAAAAAATCACTGAATGGTTTGGGTTGGAAGGGACTTAAAGATCATCTTGTTCCAACCCCCTGCCATGGGCAGGGACACCTTTCACTATCTCAGATTGCTGAGAGGCCCATCCAGCCCGGCCTTGGACACTTCCAGGGGTGGAGGAAACTCTTGTTTATTTGTTGAATTTCAGATAACTCCTGCTGGGCCAGGGAGGGATGTCACTCTGATATCCAGTGGAATGGAGAGAAGCAGCTAACACAGAAATTTTCACGGGGGAGAGAGCAGATACCTTCTAACATTGCCTTTCAAACTGCCTTCTCACGTGTGTGGTGGGATAATCCAATTTGCTTTACCCAACCTACCTCTCAGCTGGATTGGTGCGACTTTGTGTCCATGCACAGTGTGAAGGGGCTCTGATTGGGTAGGGCTGGCTGCATTGATGGAGCCTCCAGTGTTAACCAGCCACGTAGCCTTTGCTGGGTGCTGATCCCAGTGTTAGAAAGTCCCTCCACCCAAAGCCTTCAGAGTGGTTTTCAACAGTCCATTACACCATTCAACCTTCCCAGCAGCTGCTGGTATTTTTTAAGCTATTACTTTAATTTAAGTATCAGTTAAACTATCAGATGTTTATTAACTACTGGATATGGTGCAGTGGCATCCAGGAATCCAGGGTTTGGCAACACCAGCAGTGTAGGAAACCCAGAGAGAAGAGGAGACAGTCTTTTTCAAATTTAATTTGTATGCACTTGGTTTCTCAAGGACTTATCAAGAGAAATACACAGAAAAGCAGCAAAGAGCACTTGGGATAAATTGGATAAATGTGCATATGTCCACTAGAAAGAAGAATTTTAGAATTTGCTTCTGAATAGATAAAAACTAGCTGTTGAAATAATAATGCATACTCCTTTTCTTACTCTTAACAAAATATCTCTGGATCTGTTTTTTTCCTAAGTTGGTAAAAAAAAATATTTCTGTTTTCAAAAATAAATGTCTATATCTATGAAAATATATACTGGAAATTATCCTCATTAAAATGGGTACAGCTTGCTTTCTTTAACAAGATTATGGGTGATTTCTGCCACTTAGGTATCCTTATTCTTAAATATTAGGATTCTTATTTTTATAACCTGTTGAAATGATATCCCCCTACCTCTGAACTTCAGGAACATGCAGATTTTGCATGCCATGAACTTCATTAGATTTTCAAGTTTTCACCACTGTAAATGTTTGTTTGTTTGTTTGCTTTTCCCTATGAAAGCAAAGAACCGTGGGATTGCAATTCCAGTGGATTTGGACAGCCAGGTGAACACCTTGTTCATGAAGAGCCACTCCAACATGGTGCAGAGGGCGGCCATGGGGTGGAGAATGTCAGCCCGCAGCGGACCTCGCTTCAAGGAAGCTCTTGGGGGCCCTGCCTGGGATTACAGGAATATCATAGAAAAACTGCAGGTACAGCAACAGCAAACGGCTTGGACAGCGGTGCCAGGGCATTCCACATGTGCCAGAGGTGGGAAGCACCAGGGACAGACCCAGGGCAATTTTAGTGCTGGATTTGAGTGACCATTGCACTTCCAGGTAGGGGGAGCTGAAGGCTCAGCTCTTCCCTGGTCTGCTCAAAGTGCAGGTGCCAAAGTCCATGATTGGCATTTGGCCCCTTTGGAAGTCAGTGGAGAGGGGTAGGAGGTATCACAGAATCTGCTGAGCTGGAAGGGACCCACAAGGATCATTGAGTCCAACACTCAGCCCTGCACAGGACCATCCCCAAGAATCCTGACAGTACCATCCTGATGCTCCTTGAGCTGTGCCCACTGCCCTGGGGAGCCTGTGCAGTGCCCAACCACCCTCTGGGGGAAGAACCTTTTCCCAATATCCAACCTAACCCTACCCTGGCGCATCTCCAGCCATTCCCTGGGTGCTGTCCTTGCCCTGACACACCTCCAGCCATTCCCTGGGTGTTGTCCCTGACCTGGCACAGCTCCAGCCATTCCCTGGGCCCTGTCCCTGCCCTGACACAACTCCAGCCATTCCCTGGGTGTTGTCCCTGCCCTGACACGGCTCCAGCCATTCCCTGGGTGCTGTCCCTGCCCTGACACGGCTCCAGCCATTCCCTGGGTGCTGTCCCTGCCCTGGAACAGCTCCAGCCATTCCCTGGGCCCTGTCCCTGGTCCCCACAGAGCAGAGATCAGTGCCTGCCCCTCCTCTGCCCCTCCCGAGGAAGTTGTACCTGCAATGAGGTCTCCCATCAGTCTCCTCTTCTCCAGCTGAACACACCAGGTGCCCTCAGTGTCCTCACACTCTGCCCTTCAGGGCCCTTCCCCATCTTCGTTACTCTCCTTTGGACAATCTCTAATGGCTTGATATCTTTCTTACATTGTGATGCCCAAAACTGCACATGGTATTCAAAGTGGTCTGCAGAGCAGGATCTCACTTCTGCCTTTTTGTGGCCACCTGACCTGTTCTGATTGCAGAGAAGGTATTGAAGGTTTCAGGAGCCACTATGCCAAGTTTGTGTCATGGAGATTGCCTGTGAGGTGGAGATCACCTTGTGCATGGTGAGGTTAAACATCATCAGGAGTTTGTTGCAGCCATAATGCCGTTCTCCTTTGTCCCCCAGGACGTGGTGTCCTCTTTGGAGCAGCAGTTCACTCCCATGATGCAAGCTGAGTTCTCAGTGCTGGTGGATGTGCTGCACAGTCCAGAGCTCCTTTTTCCTGAGGGTAGTGATGCCAGAATAAGATGTGGCGCTTTCATGTCCAAGTAAGTGGTTTATTAATGGGGCCTCTTTGCTTTGCTGGGGAGGTGGCAGGGAATTAACATTTTCAGCAGAGACTTAGGCATGCGGGTGTCTGAGTTCACTACTGAAAGTTTTAACTGAGGGGCTTTGCTGCCTGTTTTATGTTTCTCAGCAGTTTAGGAGTCTGGAGAGGAGCAAAGAGAGGTTTCTTGTCTTGTCTACCTGGAAATGGGATGTTAATAGCTTGTTAACATATGCTCAACCTACTTCTGTTTTCTTAATGGGCTGCTTTTGGTATTAAGTTTCTCCAAACCTACAGCACAAACTGAGACTTTCTGTAACAGAATTTTCAAGAATTCATAAAGAAGTGGTGAGGGGCTCAAGGCTAGTGGCTTCTTGTTGGAGGGTTTTCTGGTGTGGCAAATAGATATTTTTATTTCAAACTACCAACAGCTCTTTTAAAATACAGTTCACTGGCACACCTGCCTGGTCTTGAATTATTAGATGTTTTATTTGCAGTCTGTGCTTTGGAATGGAGTCTTGCAAATTTTTTATTAGGCCTCAAGTGAGGTGTCCCCCCTGCCCTTGAGAAACTATAATTTAAACAGAGATAACTTGGGGGGGAAATGAATGCATTTGGCAGCCCTCCTGATTCCTTGGCTATTTGCATATTCTGCAGAGGTAGTGTTATAATTTGGAAAAATTAAGCTAAATTTTGAAGTTGTCCCATCCTGCACCCTCTGCCCGAACTCCTGTTCAAAGGCAGCATCAAATCACGTCTGGGGGTAATTGATGTGGTCTGTGTAATGCAATAAACAGTTTTCTGTTTTTCATGGAATCATTTAGATTGGAAAAGACCTTTTGGTGTAAATTGGTGGCCCCAGAGCCTTCGCTGTGAGCTGATCCTGGGCCAGAATTCAATGCACTCTGTTTTATCCACCATAAGCCAACATTGGTACCGAAGCGGGGAAAAAAAAGCCTGTCCAAGTCCCTGAGATTTCCTCCCCTTCTATTTTCACAAACATTCTCCAGCAATGTGTGAACAAGTGCAAGGACCTGTGCACGGAGACAGAAAGGCTTGATCTGACTCAAATCCAAACTCCTGTCACAGCCAGAGCTGCAGATGGAAATGTACCTTGTTTTCTGGCTTGTCAAGTTGTTGTGTGAGTGTAAACAAAGGTTATGTTCCATCCAAATGCCTGCATTTCTGAACACTTCCCTGTGAGGTTTTTGATGATCCTTTTGGCTGGATACCATTTGCTAATTGTGTCATAAATATGTTATAACCATTGTGGAAGTTGGAAGGTGTAAAGGTTGTAGCTTTTAGAGACGCATGGTGAGCACTGGTTGCCTTTACATAAAGGTTAAAATAACTTACCTTTAAATACAGAAAGGATGAAATAGCAAGTTTAAGTTTTAATTTGGAAGCCCTCATAAAGAGTGGATGCAGAATTCTGCCTTCTGTATGGGCAGTAAGATATGCAAATTGACACAAAACACCTTAAAAGTCCCATTTCCTTTCTAATTATCATTCCTCTTGACTACTTTTATTCCCTTTCCTTGAGCTAAAACATAATGACAGGCAATTTTTGCATAAAAAAATTGTAGTCTGACTTAACAACAATGCACAACACTCTTTAAGGTTTAATATTTTACTTTAAGGTTGATTAATCACACAAAGAAGCTCATGGAGAAAGAAGAAAAGCTCTGCATTAAAATTCTTCAGACGTTACGGGAAATGCTTGACAAGAAAACTAACTTTGCAGAAGAGGTACTGCTACCACTTTCATATTAAATATAGAACTAACAGCACGGTATTAACATGTTGGCTGGGGGACAGTAACAGAATCTGACATGATTTCAGTTTTGTACATGTTTTAGAGACAACTTGGTGTCTCAGGAACAGTGTGGTAAGGTAGGAAGTTAGATTGGAACAAAAGAAACTCTCTGCCTTACACAGTTTTGTGTGAGGGACTTGACAAGAGAGAAGACAAGGAAGATGAAATGGATTAGCAGTAGCAAGTGTTACTATGTATAATTACCATATATTGGATATCTGGAGACTAGTTTTCTTATGTCACATCTGACTTTGCCACAAAATCAGTGGAAATACAGGGATTTTTAATTGCAAGTGTACAGTTCTTCCCTGCTGCCTGTGGTGCCAGACTTTTGTACTCCATACACTTCTTAATGCTCATAAATGTGTGAAGGGAATCTGCAATGTTTAAGCAGAGCTGCCAGTTTGGGGAAGAAGTGGCACAGTCTCCACTCTGTAAGTGTCTCATTATTTCTTGCACTTCTCTCTGTTCCCTTATTGCCCATTTTTCTCTTCCAAACCCAAGTTTTTAAAATACTTTTCTTTTGCCTGTGCCTGGATTGGGATTTACATGCCAGCTGTCCCTTCTCTGAGCTGTGCCTTTTGTGTGGTTTCCTCTTATCCCTGTTTCTGGGTATTCCCCAAATCCTTTCAGCATTATTCACTCTTAAATATGAATCACAGAGCTATCATCTAATCTCTCAGTGCTGACATCAGTCCTGCTCTACACAAAAACAACCAGTGTGAGCAGACAAAACCAACCCCATCTTCACCTCCTCCAAGAAAACTGTGGCTAGGCCTGGTCACACAAATTATGTTTTTAATATAATAACAAAAATTTCTTGGATAAAGCAGGCATTATTGTTCTTATTTATTATTCATGATAGGTTTTTGGTCCATAACACCACTGCATCGCGTGGGAAAATTAATTTCCTTTTCTAACGTGTGCTATGATAAACTTTGCCAAAACTCTCCAGAATAACTACACAGACCTACCTTATCTCAGGACTGCAGGGGGGAAAAGCAACACTTTTAATGTGTGACTTAAGCAAACCATTTGCCTGTTTTAATTTATCTTTGAACCCTGTTGTGACGCTGATAAAATGAGACAGAGTGAAGCCGTCAGAGGGATTTGCCCCACTGATGTGTAGGGGCTCTTCACCTCTCCAGCCCTGCCTCTGCTCCTCTGGATTGGACACAGGAGATGCATTCCCATATCTCTCCACCATCTCTGCTCCTCTGGAATGGACACAGGAGATGCATTCCCATATCTCTCCACCATCTCTGCTCCTCTGGAGTGGACACAGGAGGCGCATTCCCACATCCCTCCACCATCTCTGCTCCTCTGGAATGGACACAGGAGATGCATTCCCACATCCCTCCACCATCTCTGCTTGTGGGAGGACGAGCTCTCTGGTAAACAGAATTTCCCCTTCGTGCTTCCTCTTGGTTTTACACTGAGGAACGTCATGAATCAGTGCAAACAAATAAATGAGTAAACAGGCTTGGATGGTTTGCAAGTGCTTCTCTGGCTTGCTGCTCTCATGAGTCATTGCTCGTGCCATGGACTTTAGAGCAGTAAAAATAGCACAATGAACAGGCTCATGTGCGTGTTTCCCCTTTTTTTTTATTATTTTTGAACTGTGATCTCACTGCCCACAAAAGTTATTTAACTCTGATATGCAGAGACTAAAAAATAAATAAAATACAGTAGCAAATGCATAATAGTGATATCAGAACAAAGCTACAGAGGGACGTGTGACATTTTGACAGAGTTTGTAACTCACCCATCATAAAGTGTTAAATTCTACAGAAATGGTAAACCTCCCAGTTTCTGCAGATTTTCCCACAGTGAATCAAGGAAGAAATAATGAAATAAAATTTTCTCCTCTTTCTTTCTCTTCCCTTTACTTCCCACAACGTCTTTATCTTTCCTTTCACCCCTGGAAGGCAGCCTGTTTTATTGAAGGAGCAGGAGGGAACTAGAGCTGTAGGGGCTGATTTCTCCTGTTTTTTGGCTGTTCCTCTACCCACTGTCTCCATCTGTTGTTGCACCTCCCCTTGCTGGTGTTTCAGGTCTCTGGTTCTCTCCTGGCTCCATCCTGGGATGCCTTCACAGCCCTTGCTTGTCCTTCTTTTGCTTAGTGCTGCAACATCTAATCATGTTGGGAATTAAAGTTTAATTTCAGAAGTTTGATTTAAGGTATACAAATGGCACATAAAACCTCTCGGTCATTGATTGGCTTTCCTAAGTAATTGTGGGTGATTATTGCAACCTCCTGGGAGTTCCAAGTGAAGTCCTAGTCCCATTTGTATTGATTAGGTGACTAACTGGAGTGAAGCTTGATCTACAGCCCCTCTCTTGCAGAAGGCTCTTCCAGAACAGCAGAAAAACACTTGGGGAGAGCAGTGTGTGGAGGAAGCTGCCCTGGCCTCTGTTCTGACAGTTACTGTGGTATCTAAATGTATTTCTCTAAAAGCCTTCTGCAGACTGACTGTTTTAGCAGAGAAACAGGATGGACAGAAAGGACTGTGTCTGGAATAGATCTGCCCCATCTATATTTGGGGTTTTTGTTGCTGGCCTTTTTTATGCCTGTTTCACAAAACCAGAAGGCTCTTGGACTGAAATTATTTATTCTTTTCTAGGCAAATCTTTTTTTGTCCTTCACTACAGCACTTGATTTCATTCGATTTTTGTATGAATGGTGCCTCTGCACCTACTTCCACACCTCAGTTTGAATCTGAATAACCTTTCCAGAAGCATCAAATGACTTGAACCCTTCAGTAAGGGTTGCCTGTGCTGCAGAACACAGACTTTATAGCTTTCCCCCCTCCCTGCTTTAGGTGTTGAGCTACAGTATAAATAATTGAAAACTGCATTTTTAAGTGTCAGTAGAACAAAGGCTGTGTAAGCTGCTTAATTGTCAGAAATAAGTAGTTGTGCTTTTTGCCTTTTTTGGAAAAACTCATGAAAGATGTTGGTTTGCTTTTATATATTTGCACTAGTTCAGGATTGAAGATCATGGAAGTAGCTTTGTGGCCTTTAGTTTTGCAGGGCATTCCACTTTAGATATGAAATATGAGCTGTCCTCTCCTCTTTGTTTGCAGCAACAGTACCAAATATACATGTGAAAAAGGAGCACAGCTTTGGTGGAAATACCAATGTGTTTTATTGGATGTTTATTTATTAGGAGGTGGTCCCCAATAAAGCCACTACAGGCTCTTGGTCATGTTATGCCAGAAGAAATGAGGCTTTTCATGTGGAGCTGTTGACAAAACTCCAGTGAGTTTGTCCAAAGCAACAGTCCCCTGTTCACTATTGTATTGATCTACCAGTCAAGCTGAAACCAGTGGGAGCTGCAGGTCTTTTCCTGCTGGGATAAATGGTCTCAGTGTGTCTTAGAGGCCAGGAGATTCTGCTGGGAGCCACTACAGTGTCCCAGTGTTGCAGCTCTTTGAATGACAGACGATCCCAACTTAAACTGCATTCTCTTCTATAGCCTCATCTTTTCAGGATGATTTTATTTATTTGCATGTGCCTTCACATAAATAGCATTTGTAGGTTAAAAAAAAAGGGAGAAAAAGAGAATAATTCTGAATATGTGGGGCTTGTTGACTGTGTTACACCTCAAAAGGATGCTTATTTTAAATGGGAGAACGGGATGCAAATTCTTTTATTTGTGTTACCACTCACATTTTGGATTAGTGGCACTGCAGGCATTCTGAGGAATTACATTTAATTTTTCCCCTATTTCTGCTGTCAGTTTTAGTTGTGCTGGTGTATAAAAATACCTGTGCACTAACCTGTTTTTCCCCACTGGCAAACAGACCCTCTGCTCCCTAAGCTCAATGTGGCTGTGAGGTAAAAAGGGGGTTAGAAATACTAAGGGAGCACATGTAAGCTCAGTGCTGTTCATACTGAATGTTTTAAAAAGTCACTTCTACATTTTAGCTGCTAAAGGCCATTTTTGCAGTATCCTACATTAAAACACTCTCCTTGGGAAACCAGCCAGAGTTCTGGGAGGGACTGGAAGGATGTTTGGTTACCTCTGGTGGTGCCAGCATTGTTGTGGACCAGCATTTCCTTCTGTGCAGTGAAGGAACTGCTGTTGTGGCTTTGGCATGACAGTGAAGTGATATAATTCCAAGCACAAATGAGACAAACCCCTGTGTCTGTGTGATGCTTCATGTGAAGGTGGGGAACTGCTGCAGGACTGAAGCTTGCACTAATTTATTGCAGCAGAGGCTGAATCCTCTGAGCCAGTAATTGCAGTGGCAGCAGCATCAGAGCTTTCAGACATGCAAGACTAAATACTAAATGTGCTCAGGCCCTTAGAGTGTGGTAATTCCTCATTATACCCATACACTGGCATTTTACAAAGAGAGAAAACCTACAGAAACACAAACTAAGGCAGTTCCACTTTTCCTCCTCTCCAGGCTCCAAGCTGGAATAATTAAGCAGAGATACCACAGGGCATGTGATGGTGTTGTTTGTTCCGGCCAGGTGGTTTTAGCCACAGTGTTTAGTGCCTCAGGCCATTGGCCACAGCAGCATTTGACACGTTATCAATGAGAATCTTCTGAATTAGCACCTCTCATCTTTGGGTATCGTTATCCCTCCCAAAATATGCATCCTTCTATATAAGGGAGAATGCTGCTCTACACTGGGATGTTCTGCTGGGTTTCCAATCATGCACCTTTATAGAGAGATGTGTTTTGTTGCCAGTGCAGAAAAAATGGAAGCACATGGTATGTGAAAAGTATGACTTCATTTTAAGGGGAGATTTCTTTTTTTCTGTAAGTAACAGACCCCAGGGATTTGATCCAGCTTTGGGCTGTCACCTGCTTGTGTTCAGAAGCCTTTTCAAAATCACTTTAGTTGGGCCAGTTGTGAGGCCCTCACAGGGTCTGTGTCATGAGTGGTTTCAGACAGACAGTGCATTGCTCTTGTTGACCTGGATAAGAACTTAGAATACAGAGTCCTGTATCAAGGACAGGTGGGAGACAGCATTCCTAACCTCTTATGAAGTGCAACATCCCAATCTAGTGAAAGGCAAGAGCGCTTTCATCTGCTGCTGGGGGGGTGAACACATGCCTCACTACTTTGCATTCATGATTTTGCCTTCCCTTTTATAAATATAATTGTTAACTGTCACTGTGGCCCACATATATTAACATATATTTAGCTCAGGTGAGAGTTGAGTGAGCAGTGATGTTCACTGGGACTTGCTTTTCCTTGTTTCAAAACCTTGGTTATTTTGTCACAAACAAACCTAATGGCAGCATGCCCAGGCTGAAAAAACCACGTGGTTGTAAACACATTTCATCCAAAAGATAGTAGCTTCTCAGCAGTGCATATTGATCAAGTTTTAAGAGTATAGTATGTTGTCATCCAGTTTTCTTTCAGACATATTAAACCCCAAATCCCGATTGATGGATTATTTTGGAACTTGTATCATCTGCCTTTCTCACTTGCATCATCTTTCCTCTAAAGGAGCATCTGATAACTGTAAAATATTTTTGGTAGGTACTGATTTAGACAGCAACAGCCAAACCAATAATGGACTGGAGTATCTTGTTCCTTGCTCTGAACATCAAATGCTGTGGAATTTTTTTTCAGTGTATGTGACACAGGGATGCTCCTTGTGTTTCCCTTCTCGTTTCACATCAACTCCTTTCTATGTGCCTGGTATCAAGAACAGCACAGCAAGAAGCTCTTAAAACCATCTGGCATTCTTCTCTATTACTTTTAGTTAAAATAAAAAAGAGAAGAGTACAAGGGAATGGAGCTGTAACAAATGAACCTGTCAGAGCTCTGATGGTTCCTCTGATTCATCTCACTTTACTCAGGTACGAAATCCAAGGAACTGATCAGGATCCTTTATCTGAACAACAGCAGCTGGATTTTATTTTTGCTGCTGTTTTGAATATAGTTGGGATGGATTTCACTGAAGACCTCATTTAGAAGTTACATTCCATGCTCACTATAGCTACTTGAATCAAAATCTACATCACGAAGGCATCAGGACCAAGGTTTTCTTTCTGTCTGTTTTATTTATATATTTTAAATTATGAACAGAGCAGCCAAGATTTTTAGGAATTTAATATAATGTTCTAGGAGATACCAGATTGGCAAGGGTAAATCACCACAGGTATGTTGTAGGTTATTATGTAAAATGAGCCAGCAGTTTTATCATATGGTTCATGTCTCCAGGTGTCTCATAGAGTTTTGTGTGAGAAGAGATTCATATGCATAAGTATGAATGTGAATGTTCATTTTAGACTATTTATTCCTAATCCACCTCTTTTTCTAATGAGCAGCATTTTACCTCCATGGTGGAGTCACATTAGAAGATAAATATCTGAGTGTTCATTCAGTGTCCTGCCATAAAGTTTTGGTTTTTAATGGTTTTTTGCTTAGAGTATAAATATCTGATACCTGTTAATGCTCTCAGAGTTACTTAACATGAGGCAAAACATAATTCCCATGGCCACCCCAATTGTAGTGATTGGTGCTTGTTGAAAGTGTCCAGCTGCCACTCCAAGGGGTCTTTGTCCATGTTTGTGTGCAGGACAGGAGCAATCCATGTATGTGCACCAGGGGGTTTTGTCCCCCGCTCTTCTGAGCTACGCTGAGTAGGAAAGGAGTCCAGAGGAACACACAGGAGAGGAACAAATGGCAGCCATCCTGAAGTCTGGGATAGCTGCAAGGTTTTGGGGGGAGTTAAGAGAATAAAACTGCACAAACCTTTTCCCTGCCTGTGTTTCTGGAGGATGTTTTTCCCCACACATTTCCCACTCCCTTTAAGAATTAATTACTATACAGAAAGTCCACATTTGTGAGCAGTCTCAGTCTCGCTACCAAGTAATGGCTCTAATTATTGCTGGGGAGCACAGAGAAGTGCTGCAGTATCACAGAGACCACTGTGTGGCAATTGTGGACTTTTCAGAAATGTCTCCTGTCTGTGGGAGCAGGTCAGCTGCTGCTGCTTCTGCACAGCTCCATCCCACAGCAGCCAAATGTCTGCAGTAGTTGTGGAGAGGGCAACAGAAAATGTCTCCTTTTGGGTTTGAATTTTCTTGGAAGGGGAAAAGAGAGTTCTTTTGTTTTCTGGGTGGGGTTTGTTGTTGTTGTTGACTGTCACAAATTTGCTGCTGCTTTATTTAATATGTCTGAGCAACAACCCTGTTTGTACTTTGCAGTCGCACCAGAGATAGCAGTGAGCAGAATTCAATGCCTGGTATTAAGGATGGCCAATGAATATTTATGATAGACCTAGGGAGCCTGTAAGAAAAATGGAATGGGCAGGATGCCACTAGATCCAAATCTTTGATCTCTGTTTTAAGAGAAAATACAATAAAGCAGGGGATAATGGACTCATTATAATGGAATGGTTAGTTATGGTTACTTAGGGCAGCATGAAGAGGTGGCAATACATAAACTGCTGTAGTCTAAGATTTACGATTCAGAAATGTGTGGCAGGCACTGAGTTTCTACAGAAAACATCAGCTTATGATATTATTTTGGTTTAGTCAGTCCAAGCCCGAGGAACTAAAGATGTATCTCAGACTTTAGGGTGGGCTGTGCTCTTGCCTTACCAGGGGAAGCAGAAACACTTAGAACAAGCAAGGCCCTTCTCCTCGACCTCTTTCTGTGCTTCTGCTCCTCATTCATCATCCTGTGAGCAGATAGAGGGAGGGTTGGGAATGCAGGAAGGTGGAAATTACCCACCAGTCCCTGACCAGGCTGTCTTGCTGGGTACCAGATGCGAGGGGACACTTGGGGTCATGGGGGAGAGGGGATGGCAGCAGGTTTGGCCTCACCAGGAGGATGCCAAGGTCGTGGCTGGAGATGGATGCTGCAGCTGGACCTACCTCACTCCTGCAGGAGCAGGGAGGAACTGCTGCAGTGTGCTGAACCAGCTCCTGGGAAGCCTAATGAAGGAGCTGCTATTTGACAGGGACTGGGAGCAGCAGCTACTGAGCTATTTTCCTTTTTAATGGTTGCAATTACTTGCTTACCACCCCTGCCACACTAAGCAAGACACAGAGGAGGGTTGATTCCAGGCTGGAGATGAAAGTTGATCCTGAAGTCTGTGTTCAGCCGGGCAGGAGGAGGAAATGGAAACTCACTGTTTTCTGATTTGCTTCAAACTGATGTAATTTCTAAGGGGCTTCATCACTAATGACATCTGGCAAGGGATTAGTCCTTAATGTGGCCCATCTCCCCCTTTTCAAGAAAAAGAAAGTATATGCTATAGTGAACTTTGGAAAACAGCTATTAAGCAACCACAGTAACTGTTCCTGATAGGATTTTTTTTTGTCTGATGAGGATTTTACCCAGCATGTTTGGCCTTGGAGGAGTGCCTGGATGGAATTGCCAGCTGGAATTGTCAGAGCTGCTTTGTCTTCTGTCCCAGGAAAACAGAAGCCTGGCGGGCAGTCACTCTCGCTCTTATTTCATATCCCTGCTTAGTCAGAGTTGCCAACCCCAAGCACTGAAAACCCTGAGTCAGGCCACAAACAAATCACGAGATTTGGCTTGGAAATCATGAGATTTTTTAATTACAAGTAGTTTATTTGAGATTTCTTTGAGTCTTCTGAGTATCTGCTCCTCCAGTTCTATTGTATGCAAACCAGAGCTTGAAAATACGCTTTGCTGAATTATGCATTTGTTTATTTACTGAAATGAAAGCCAGGCTCATTTACAGCTACCTGATCTCTGGAGTTCATGGGGAAAACACCAGAATATCTTAATGCTGTGGGATGACCAGGCTGCAAAATGAGGGGCCTGTTCTGGAGGATTACGACCTTCATTGTCTCGTTGCCACTTTGACCCCTCGTGGGCTTTTTGCAGGGAGCTGTTTTATGCTGGGCAGCGCCTGAAGGTGCCCTTTGGAACACTTTGTGCAGGTTGTGCCCTGTTTGCCTTGCAGCAGCTTCTCATGGCACCTTGACAGCAAGGCCCTGACTAATCCATTCTGTTCCCACTGCAGTTTTCCCCCTGGAGCGCTCACGTGCGGGCGCTTTGGGGGCCATGGGCATCCCGTGCTGGCACGGCGTGGATGGCAGTGCTGGCAGGCAGGGATGTGTCCTCAGAAGGCTTGGACTAGTGTTGGTGACTCTCAGGTACAGAGCTGTCACTTGGGCTTGGGGACAGCACCTCACTGCACTGAAAATTCCTTCTGGCAGAGTTGTCTGAAACATTTTGTCCCCAAGTACTGAGCAGTTCCACTAACAGTGTCTCCTTATATTCCTTTTTCCTGGAAGAGTTTTACTCTCTCCCTTTTTTTCTCTTACTACTTTCCTCCTCTTTCTTGCAAAACCCTTGGGGTTTTGACTCCTTAGCTGTTTACACTAGCATTTGTGTCCCATTACTCCCCATCCAGCCTGCTTGTCTCCGCTGCAAAAGAAATTTAGAGAACTTTGACTCACAGTTTTTTTAGTATTAGGACTCCTTGGGAATAACAAGCTTCCCTTGAACCAGGTGTTTTCTCAGCTAGAGGTTCTCAGCTCTAGCGTTCCTCCCAGGCCACTCTACTGAGTGCATTTTAGCACTTTTGGGGAACCAAACTCTTCTAAATATACAAATATTTGACTGTGGAGCTCTAAAAATGAAAATCTTTGCATTTAAACAAACGCTGGAAGTCTTTGCACATCGTTGGGAAGTTCTTTTGCTAATCAGGGCAGTTTTTTTCAAAGGGGCTAGAAATGTTCCTGGAGAATGGTCTGTGCAGCCTGAGCTCGCTTGATGTACCTGTGGTAAGTCACTGCTGGCAATAAAGTGTGTGATGGTCAGTAAATTTGCCCTGGATGGCACAGAGGATTGTTCTGGTTTTATGTCACAGTCTTTATTAAATTTGCACTGGCTGTTGCAAGCATTTTGTTCGTGTAGTCATGTTAACTCTGACAATAAAACTGACCATAAGGGGCCTTTTCAGAAATGGAAGTGGAATCATTTTAAGCTGCCCTTTTCTTCTTTTTCTTCATATTTCACAGTGTTCTTACAGTGAATCACATCAGGCATGGGAAAACCTCAGATTTTATTGAGGTTGGATTTTTGTTTAGCCAGGATTGGGAAGCAGCAAATGAACTGGCTCCTTCTGGAGTCCTACTTGATGCTTGGTGAGGCTGGTTGCAAGGGTTTGCTCTCCTGAGTGTGGTCTGCAGGGAGTCACTTGACTTAAATAAAGCTGTTTATATAAAGAGATTATTTCCATACCTGTGATACTGAAAGAGCTTGTTTTAACTCAGGAGCATATTCTACCACACTGGGGAATCTAAATACAGGTATTTTACTTCCTTTTTTTAAAAAAAAAAGTTTAAACCCCAGAAAGTTCACACATACTTTAATTCAACATGTATTTTATGTAGTCTTTAAAGTCTAAAGAGTTTGAAACAGGAAAAACAATTCCCCTGACTTTTTAAACCATCTCTCCTATTTTTGCACATACTTTTTCCTTTTCTCTGTTTAGTTCTGATGAAAGACTTTATTTGGGAGCAGGAGAGGAAGCATTGCTGGAATAGTGTTTTCTTTTCATCTGTCCAATAGTTTATGCCTTCTGTGTTTTAAGTTCAGCACTTTGATCCCTATCTCTTTTGCTCCTAAGCCCTGTGCAGTGTGACTTTGCCATTGAGGCATCTGGGGCTCTGCCCCGCCAGCCCCGGCGAGAACAACGAGGTAATAAAATCAGACTAAATTAAAAGTGTTTTCCCAATCCCTCTGCATGATTCCCAACTATTTATTTCCCGCTGCAGCTCTGCCAGCTGAAAAGGAGCTGCTTTCTTGCCCGGGCCAGTGCTGTGCACATCCAGCTCCATGTTCCAGCAGGGGCCTCCAGAGCCCCAGGAGGTGGCAGAGCAGCCTCTGGGCAGCTGCAGCAGCACAAAGGGGCTCTTTCACACACGTTCCTGCTAGAAAAGCACATGTGCAGCTCAAACAAGTTCCAGTGCCCATCTGACTTGAGCAACAGCCACCTCAGGGAAGCTGTTGTTTTGTTGTTTTTTTTTCCTGAAATTGGTCAATAGACACAGGGCCCTAATACTTGTTCCTGACTCGATAAATCACAGAATCATACAATCGATTGGGTTGGAAAAGACCTCCGAGATCGTCAAGTCCAACCCTTGGGCCAACTCCAGTCCCGTCACCAGATCATGGCACTCAGTGCCACGGCCAAGCTCACCTTAAAAACCTCCAGGGATGGGGAAT
Source organism: Sakesphorus luctuosus (assembly GCA_013396695.1). Classification (NCBI taxonomy): domain Eukaryota; kingdom Metazoa; phylum Chordata; class Aves; order Passeriformes; family Thamnophilidae; genus Sakesphorus; species Sakesphorus luctuosus. The sequence continues at coordinate 297,865 of VWZD01005151.1, forward strand.
CCACCCCCTCTCTGGGCAGCCCATTCCAATGCCTGAGCACTCTCTCTGCAAAGAATTTTTTCCTGATCTCCAGTTTCAATTTCCCCTGGCAGAGCTTGAGCCCGTGCCCCCTTGTCCTATTGCTGAGTGCTTGGGAGAAGAGACCAACCCCCACCTGGCTAGAACTTCCCTTCAGGTAGTTCTAGACAGTGCTGAGGTCACCTCTGAGCCTCCTCTTCTCCAGCACAAACACCCCCAGCTCCCTCAGCCTCTCCCCACAGCACTTGTGCTCCAGTCCCTTCACCAGGCTTGTTGCTGAATGCTGTTTGGATGAGGATTGTGTTCAGTCTGGATTTTTTTGTGGTGAGGAGGGTTGCTGAAGGACAAGGGAAGGGAACTGATCTTCCCTCTGATGGGCTGCTCAAACAGAGCATTGCTTCTTGTCCTGAGCCTGCTGTCACCGACGTGCTGTCGCCGTGGGCACGTGTCAGTGCAGCAGAGGGTATTTTCAAGTATCACAAGCTCACTCCCATTTTGGGCTCCTCTCCAGAGAACCAAATGACTCACCTTCAGAGAAGGTCTCTCTGAAAGTGGAAGCAGGACTGTGCATATGACAGTGCAGAACCCAGCAGGTTGGCAGGACGCCCATTTTCTCCTCCCTAAATCAAGGAGTGTGTTCCTGGGCTTTGTGAATGAAAGATTTGTTGGGGGGAAAAATGGTATGAAGTCTTGACAAACACTGATTTAGTAAGCTTGGCTTTCTGTATAAATTCTTGTTCTGAAGTTGGCTTCTATTGGGAAAAAACATGCTTTTTAAAATTTGCTGAAATGTTGGCATACAACAAAAGAGTCTCTTCTTGAGTTGTACAGACTCCAGAGACTCTTCCTGCTGTGTTGTCCAACTTGACTTGCAGTGCCCATTCTCCTGAAGGAGGAATTCTAGGTCAAGGTGGCTACAAAAAGCTGCAACCCAAGGGGGCAATCCAACAAAAGACAAAGCAGAGGGACTTGTAGGGAGCACTGTCCCCCACAAACCTGCCTGTGGCATAGGGGTGCTGATGCCAAGCATGGGTGGAGTGACTTGCAGCTTCAAGTGAAGGTGTTGGGAGGAGACTGGCAAAAGGTGGGATGTGTGTTAACCCCACACCCCTCCCAGCACTGGGCTGTGATCCGTGGCTGTTACACCTGTGGCAGTGCACACCTGCACGTGGTGACACAGGTGGGGACCCCCTTCCAGGAGGGCATCTGGTGGCCCTTGTCTTTGACGTGGGGAGGAGCATGTTTTATCCCAACAGCCAGTATATATCCATTACTGAACAGCGCCTGCCTTGCTTGTGGAAAATCCCTCCAGGTGATATTGGAGACATTCCAAACCCACCTGGACAAGTCCCTGTGTCACCTGCTCTAGCGCGGGGTTGGACTGGATGGGACCTCCAGAGGTCCTTTCAACCCAAACAATCCTGTGATCCCGTGAGTGATACCCGGTGCGATAAGCGATAAGCGCATCCTGGCCAGGAGAGGGCTGGTCCCCAGATCCCACCGCGTGTGCTGAGCTGCAGAACAGGGTGAAAGCCAGGCACGGGTGGGAGCGGGACATGGAATGGCGGGGATGCCGCGGCAGGTGCGCGCTGCCCATGTGTGTGCCGGCGCTGCGCCGGGCAGGGGAATGGATGCCCAAGCGCAAGGCGCCGAGTTCCCCTTTAATATCCGCCACCCTGCTGTAATCGCCTTTGCCCGGCCAGCGATTTAATGAGCTGTTTGGCCATGTGACCGCCGGCTTATGTAATGGGCGCAGTGTCTGGCTCCGGGAGGCGGCTCCGAGCCCGCACCGCGCTCGGTCCCGCCGCGGGGAGCTCAGGAATTGCTCCCGCCGCTCCGGCGGGGATGGATTTGCATGGCACACACAGCGGAGAGAACCGGGAATTGCGCGTTATGTAACGCGGCTGGAGCGAAGGGAAAGGAAGCAGCAGCATCCCCTCCTTTCTTTCCCGCTGCGCCCGCCTCGCCAAAACATCCTCGGAGCGGCGTTTTGGGTTTCGCAGGCGGCAGAGATGCCCCCTCCGCGTTTGGGGAGGGTGGATTTGGCAGAGGCACCGAAGTTTGGGCGTGCAGGTGGTCTGGTAGGAGTTTCCATCAATTGTTTTATGTTGGAGACTCCCCACTGGCATTGCCTGTGTGAAGCTGCCAATGTTCTTGCCATAAACCTCCCACCTTTTCCATTTCTCTGCAAAAACCAGAAAGTCCTGTGACTGCAGGAGGGGGGAAAACCACCAAACATGGAGCAGCTGGGGCAGTTTACAGTTTAAGCAACAATTTTTATTAATAACCAGCTGAAGAACAAATTGACATAACAGCTGAAAGGCAGAACTGATTACCCTATCCCTACCCTGCCATGTTCACCCCAACATTTCTCCAAAGTATGATTTGAAATCTCATCATTCCTCCTCTGATGGAAACTAATGTTCATTTTCTTGCCCTTGAAAAGAATAATAGTGCTGCCCAGGAGCTGTGAAGAAACCAAACCCTCCAAAATTTGGAGCTGTATTAAATCTTCTCTGCTTTCTGAGGGCCAGAATATACTGCTTACAGCAGTCTGATTGCATGGCAGTCAAAACATTTTCTTCTTAAACACTTCCCCTGCCACCACTAGAGTAAGAAAATAGCCATTTATAAAGCTGTGCTTACAACAAAATCCAATGCTGTTTGATAAGATCAGGTGTCCTGGCTGTGCATTTGGGGAATATTCAGCAAATAATATCACTTTATATGATACACATTCTATTATCCTCTCTTTATTGTATTTCCAAGAGGAAGTTATTGTTGGACTTGTCTTTTGTATTAATAGGCATCAGAAAATGGTATTTTTTTCCTGGTCTTTAGAGGTTTTTCTCTCCATTTCTGTTGCTCTTCCTCTATCCTTTCACTTCATCTCTATACACAGCAAACATACCCATGTCTAAATATACATTGTGATGTATAGTTACATAACCCTGTCTCACAGAGCACTGAAAAATGATCCCTGGCTGTACCTTCTGACTATTTTTTAAAAGTAACAGGTTTTGTGTATAATCTAGCACAATCAAAAGACAGAGGGAGACAAGCTGCAGCTACATAAGGATGGTTTTCCACAAATCAGAACAAAAATAACAGGAATTATGTCCCAACAAATATCATATGCTACGCTTTTGCTAGCCAGCAAGTCCTAAATCCCTGTGTTTGCTAACGAGTGGATCTTGAGTTGAGTTAATGAGCTGGTGATGCAGTCAGTGACTGCTCATTATCATCAGAGAGTTTAACTTGCTGCAGCAACTCAGAAAATAAATTAGTATAGCTCAGGCTGGACTGTGCTGGGAGTGAAATGAGAACTTTCCCTCTCTGCAGCTTTAGCAGTCTTTGGGTTTTCCTGCCTCACATCAGCCATTCTAAGCTGGATTTTGGATTCTGTAACCATCCATTGATAATCCATCCAAGGAAGTGATCCCACACTCTGCATCTCATGAGCAGAGGCAGTGCCCAAACAGGTAAACAGAATCAGAGGTCTTGGCAGCTGGAGATGAACAAAATAAAGGGCCATTCTCCCAGGCTGTGGTGAGAGACTATTAGGACTCCAGTTGTCACGTAATTGGAATTACAGGAGATAAAAGAGCTCTAGAGGTGTGGAAAGCTCTAACTATGACTTGAGCAGGTCAGGTTGCTTATGAACAAGAACATGTCAGGAGTCCTGATATAGTGTAAGAGAGGTCAAATGAAAACACCTTGTTCAGGTACCACCTATGGAAAGAAAATACCCCAAATCTTCACATTCTGTGGCCTACATTTTGTTTGGCTTCATTCCTTAGACAGGAATGTGTCCTCAGATCTGTGAGTGAGCAGATAATGCAAAAGCACAGCATGTAAATAATGACACTGAAATTTGTTTTATTTTGGAGTTGTTAGAAAAGCAATGTCCCTCTAGGGTGTAAATACGTAGAAGAAGTTTTGTGTGTTTGTGCTTCACGACAAAAGTTCTTTATCCTTGGATTATACAATTAAAGAGGAAACTGATTCAGTTTTAGGATCTGGTTCTGATTGCTCGTGCCTTGCTGCTATCACACGATTTTTACACGTTGCTGGAACTCAGAGATGTATGTAGTGAAACTTTAAAGCTGTGTCGAGTTTTGGAAATGTTCACCTGTTTAAAAGAAAAAAAAAGAAAAAGGAGCCAACCTACAGAGAATTTTAAAAATAGCCCAAGTCCTCCTGGAATTCAATTACAGATTCCTGCCAGCTGCTTCCCCTGCCTGGGACACGCATTTTGAGCTTCTCTGTTCCTCTGGCTGTTCCTTGCAGGGGGACAGCCTGTGTGACAGGAGTGATGAAGAGAGAGAATGCAGAGAGAGGTGCTGGGGTGTGGCCCCCTGCCAGGCCTCCATCCCACCTGCTGCTCGGGCTGTCCTTTCAGAGGCACGACTGGAGCTGTGCGATTGTTGTACAATGTGGATGCCGGCTGTGCGGCCACTGCTGGCACTGGCACTTTATTCTCATGCTATGTGCAATGACTTTTTCAAAAGCTTTTTATTTAGCCCCTGTAGCACTATGTCTTACCAAGAAAAAAAAAAGGCATTATGAGAATCCCATCTCCTTGGATCTGTATTCCAGCTGAGTTCACAGGCACACATTATGTCCCCCATTTGCTAAAACACTGAAGTGCAGACCCTGAGCTACACTGCAGGCTTCATTTCCTCTGGAAATATATGCAGATTGTAATATATTTGCTGCCCATAAGTGCCTGTGCTGGATTCTCCCATAACATGGACCCTGCCCTTAAGGAGTTGTTTCCAAAGTTGTCGTGCAAGGCCAGAAGAAAAAAGCAAAACCAAACAAAAAGGCAAAACCCCCAAATTTTGCTTACTTATTAAATTATATGTACTGTCTTTTGTTGTGTATCACCTTTTTTGTCTGGTTGCAGATGATTCAGCTGTCTAGTTGCAGAAGAACATTTTCCAGCAGTGTAGTTTGGATGTCATCCTCTTTCTGGTATTGTCCTGTTTTACCCCCATAGGCTTTCTGAGCGTGTGTGCCCATCTGTGTGTGGCAGTGACAGGAGCTTTCCACCCAGGCTAGCTGTCTCTGCAGGATCTCACTGGTTCTGGGCTGCCTTGCTCTCTTGGGTATCGTTCTACTCTTTGATTGGGAAGAATATGGTTTGAGGGTTTGTGGCAGAGATTCATTTACTAATTCATGGGGGAGGGGAGGACAGGGGAGGGAAATAATTCTCTGGTACAGAACAACAATCCTCCAAGGACATAGTTACAGCATTTCTTGTTAAAGTACAACGTGTGTGTTTTCAAATCGTGCAGAAAATGCAGCGATTCTGTGGCTCAGGCTGTTGCCTCCTTAACCCAGACTGGGATGCAGATACAGCTGCTCTGAGCTGAGCAGTTCCCTGCTTGATGTCTGGGCCCACTGAGTGCAGGAGACAGTCCTTACTCATAGGTCTTCACCTGCCATGACATGGCTGCCTGAGAGCTGGGACAGGGATGCCTTGTTTGATTTGAGATTTCCCCCTGGTTTTTCATTCTGGTGCAGAGATCCCAGCAGAACGGATTTTAATTAAGAACCTGATCCATAGCTCTTAGATTTAATGGTGGGATGTGCCTGCTTACAGTGTGCAGTGCTGCTCTGCCTTGGGGATCCTAGGCTGGCTCCAAATTAACTCATTAACTAATTTCCCTGGCAGAACTGTACAGCTTCCCCTTCTAGTGCTGTCTTGTGTTTTCCAAGGTTCCTCTCCACAGGGTTACATGGATGCACCCACAGCCTCTCATGGACTGAGGCCAGATTTGATGTTAAAATCAAGCAGATTTTTTGCTGTTTGATATGTAGATTTTTTTTTTCCTAAGATTTTAACTTAGGTCAAAGGTTGATGCTTCCAAAAGTATTTTTCAAGGAGCCTGGTACCTGTGTGATAAACATGATGTCTGAGAGGCAGAAGTGCACACAGCAAGGCACTGGAGCTGACAGATTTCAAAGGGCTGTAGCTGGTTGTGTAAGCCACGAGCTTGGATGGTTTGATGTAATGCTGTTTCCAGACAGTGTGGGGATTGCATGTGCCAGTGCTGCGTGTTGCCAGACAGAAACCACAGCAATTCACCCTCAACATAATTACCACCTACAGCAAAGCTAGCAGCTTTTAAATGAGGAGGAGTGGGATTCTTTATCTAGGAGAACACCAAGGAGTTTATGTCTTGCTGTAAATCCACCTAATCTCTTTATTAGAAGGAATAGTTACAAACCTCAGCCAACATTGCACATAATGAAGGATTTTTTTATTTTTTAAATTCTTTTTTTAAATAATCTCTTTGATGTTAAACTGAAGCACAGGCAGAATCTAGAAAAATCAGGTGGCACTTCTTACAGTGATGGTTTTGGGCATGTAGCAGAGCTTTAATGTACCTCGTTTCCCCTTCTGGATGCAAAGATTAATATTATTCTAAGTATAGCTCTAGCCACTTACAGGCTTCTTTAGCATGGTTGTTTGCTTAAAACACCAAGAATGTTGTCAGAGGGGGAAATACGAAATCAAAAATTTGTATTTGATTCTCTGCTTCCTTTTTCTTACCCACATTACTAATTCCTCTCAGTATATTAAGAATCAAATTGTTGCTTGTGTGTGGATGTAGGGGGGTTGTATCCTTCTTGGAGTGCAGACAAGCACAAAGGGATGCTTGGGATTTGATTGATTTGCTGTGCTGGTAGGACTAACAGATCAGGGGAATGTAAGGTGGCTTCCTTTGCCCCTGATCAAAATCCCATTAAAGCCAGTAAAAAGATTTCTAATGTTATTAGAGCCATGATGGGATCACTCCAGCCACACTTCCCTCATTCCCTTTCTGCCAGCATTGCCTGCTTAGTGTTCCCTGTGGGCTGGTGTGTCTTCCTCTCCTTTGTGTTAAAAAAGGATCAGTCTTATCAAGCAGGAAGTTTTCCACCTGTGCCCACCAATTAACTGGTTTAAAGGTTTCCCAGTCGCTGCACCTGCTCCTCAGTGTTACAAAGCTCAGGTAGCTGGAGCAGAAATGTTGCTGGGCATTGCTGCTTGGGGGACCTGAGCACCTAAACAAGCCAAGGGGGTCCTTGGTACTGGGTTATTTTCCAATCTGCCTGCTCAGTTTGCAGACAGGGTCAATTACTTTGCCATTTATGTGATCTATATCATTCCTCCTTGTAATTATGAGCACAAAGAAAGCCTGATATTGAAAAAGTGGTCCCTAGTGGCACAGATCTAGGGTATTAGTCATTTGGATGAAGAGAGTTCAGTTTTGTGCCCCTTCTGCCTGTTTGCAGTGTGTTCCCATGAGGGCTGAAAGGTGGTTCTGTGCTGGTGAAAACTTAGGGTGGTGCCTTCAGTGCAGAATTTATGGGAACACACCCACTGCCAAAAATGTTGGACAAGAGCATGAAAGGAGTGCACTCTCCTCTGTTGGGTAGGTCTGTAAAGAGCTGGAGGATTACATGTTATTTGCTTATGCAACACTGTAGGCATTGCACATGTGTTTAAGTGAACCTTATGAGCTTATGCACCTGACAGAGGCTCCTGTCTGCACCCCATGTCAGCCCCAGCCTCTCTTCTTCCTCCTTATCCTGCAATTTGCAGCTCTCCCAGCACATTGTTCAGCTGCTGTGCCTTATGGAAGGGTCTTTGCAATGAACACATCTGTAATCTGGTTGTAGAAGCATCTTAATTAGCACTGTAAGAGCCAGCTGTGAGCACCACCCTCGATCCCTGTGAACTCCTCGTTGTGCAAGAGTTGATGTGATCATAAACCTCCTTGGGATGGATTTTTCATTCCCTGAAATGTAACTCTAGCCTCACCTGCACCTGAACTCTTTTTGTGTGTAATTTAATATCAAAAGCAGGAGAAAGCATCTCAAGTGATTTCCTGTGAACCTGTGCTCGAGGTGAGGGAGGAGATGGAGGCATTCACTGCCTGGAAAATGGTTGACTGTTGGATCAATAGATGAGGTAGTTTGGTGTGCATGAGTGAGTATCTTTTGCCACTATTGAACAGAGTGGTATGAAGCAGATTTTCTTTTCTTATCGAGACTGTCTGCCAGGTAGGATGGTAGGGCCAAGAGCTGGGCTTGCAGTTGTGAAATCTTTGAAATCTGTGGCCTCTCTTGACTGCTGAAGGCACTTAGGCACATTCAGCATCTCCCCACACAGACCCTTTGAAGGCTGTGGGAATGCCTGGTGATATTTCATGTCCTTTAATGCAGTCAGTATGTGTGATGCCATAAACCCTGTGGTAGATGTTTACAGAGTAACTTGCTCTGTTAAAGGGAAACTTGAAGATAATTGAGGTTTTTTCACTCCTACTGCACGTTCTTCTGTATTGGCTTGAGTTTGGAGTCCTGATTTAGCTAAAACTTCAGGCAGGAGGACAATATTCTGAGGCAAGCTGCAGGTCCCATTAGCAGCAGGAGCACAGCATCTTTCAGGAGCAGACTGTAAATTAAGACCTGCAAGATCTGGCCATGTCCTCCCAATTCTGCTTTTGTCTTTGGCTTTATGATACACAGAGATTTATATTCACATGTCACAAACCAGACCACAATGGTTATCTCAGAACTCATTGTTATTTTGCAGTGTTTTTCTGAGGCCAGGAGCCCAATGCTGCAAAGTTGTTTGTAATGTTAAGCTTCTACACCTAAAGCAGTGAGGTCTCCATGGTAACTGTATTGCCTGTACACAGTCCCCAGGCTGCCTTTTCACACAGGTCAGAGAAGGAACATTCCCAGATACTGGCTCAATTTAGTCTGCCTTAAACAGCAGGTGTTTTTAAAAAGACACTGGCTCTGATTTTATTTTTTTAATAGAAACTCATCTTTAAGTAGCCATTTGAGCCCCTGTGTTGTGCCAGTGAAAGCAATTTTAAAAAGCCTTAGCCACTGTAGATATGTCTGTTGCTCAGACCTATTCAAATTAAACCTAAGTCGTGTGCTGAAAATGCTAAAGGCTTTGCAGCAGAGAATTTCCAAATTAAAGTTTCTACTTGGTGCTGAAGAAACACCCTGATGTGAAGTTTTCAACAGCACAATTTTGAGGTCCTCTGTCAGTATTGGGTGTACTCAGATTCCTTTGACTTCTCCTGTAGTTAAGTCTATTAGGCTCCAGGACTATCCTCCTTCCTTTCCCATCTTCTGTTGATACGCAGAATGCATGTTCCTTGAAGATTAGCTTCTGTTCTAATCTGTAATGGCTTTTTGCTGTTGTCTGGGGTACTTCTCTGCATATACCAAAGCCTGAGGAAAATTCTCTGTAAAACTGGAGTTGGAACTTTTTCCCTCTTCCAGCTTACTTCTATCTCCACCTTTTCCTGTCCCTTTTTTTGGACATCACTTTGCTTCATCTTGGTTTGCTCTGTCAGTTCCTGTGCTGTTGCTACAGTGAATCATCAGGTGTGTTTCTCCTGAGAGTTTGGATTAGAGATTCAAGTGTGGAGGAGGAGAAAAAGGCTCAACTTTCAACCAGATGCTTCTTTCCCAAATGCTCACTTTGCCCTTTTCCAGTCTCCTCCAGAGCTGCTTTGCTAAACAAGGAGGAATGATTAGCAGAGTTACTGAGGGGGAAAAGCCACAAATCAAGTGTCACATATATTAGAATGTGTCATTGGCACAGCCAGGGGACAGGGAGGGAAAAGGCAATTTCAGAGAGGATGAGAAGGAAGAAAAAAGATGGAAGACAGCAAAGCAGCAGAGACAAAATCCAGATCCTCTCCTGGTCTTCCACATCAGCCCTTCTGCACTATATAAATCTGTCAAGGTTTTGGCTGAGCCTCAGCATCTCGGGGTGCCACAGCTAGAATACTAATACTCACTTCTACATGGAGGGAATTTTAGGCCAGAGAAGGACATGAAGTATGTAGGTGGAGGCATCTGTATGACACTTCAATGCTCAGCAGTCAAAAAGCCATTTCATCATCAAATGGACTCACAGGGAGACACAAAGGCACTAATATGTATAGGAAACCAATTTATGTAACCAAGCCTTTGCAAAGTTGTAATTAATTAAAGAAACTAAATAATGGTGACATTCTGGGCAGTGTTATTTAGGGCTAAATGAGGGATCTGGTGTTCATAGGCTGTCATCGGAACTGAGAAATCTGATGCTGTGGCTGCCTCAGCCGTGCAAAGACATTCCTTGGTGTCAGAGGATGAGGGGGTTTGTACTTACTTAGGAGAACAGGAGAGTCACCTGTGGGAGGGAAGGGAGAGTTTGGAGGGTTACCTGGCTGAGCAGGGGGTTGTGGGTACCCAGCTCAACACCAGCTGCCCTTTGCTCAAGAGCTGAAGTGTTTCTACCTGCCACTGTTTTTGTAGAAACCAACAGTATTTTGCTTAGCAAACATGAAGACAGGTAAAATTCAGACCTTTTCCCTGTTGGGCTTTTAGTACTGTACTCTCTTTCCATGGCAGTTCTGCAGTTTGCCTGTTGAAGTCAGGGTTCAAGCTGATGTTTCGGGTCACTGCAGTGCTCTGCTCTGCATGTCTCCTCATCAGAGATTTCATAAAACATGTTTTTCTCTTGAATCTATGTTGGATTGCACTGGTTTCTGGATCCTGTACAAATAGACTTGGTACTCCTGGTGTTCTCTTTTAACCACATGAGGATTGCTAAAGAGGGTCGGAGCAGAGCATTAAGAGTGTTTCTCGCTGTGTGGCCATCACCAGATGCTTCAGAAGGTCTAAGAAGCCCCACTGTAGGCAGAGTTTTCTATTCTTCCTGAAGCTTGGGATAATCCTTAACAGTGAGATCATAAATCTGTGGCCCCTAGAGCAAGAGATTTTGTCTTCTTTCCCATAGTTGTTTGGTTTTTTTAACATTTGCTATTGTAACTGGTTTTGCTTGTTGTCTATAGAAATGCCCAAATCCTCTTCTGGGTCTTGCTGAATTCTTGGCCTTGGTGACTTCCCATGGCAATGAGTTTTCTAGCATCTAATTATATGTGGGATAATAATTATTTCTTTATCACTTTTTTATGACCATCTTTACATTCTGTTGGAGGCCACTTTTTGGGTGGAAGAGGAAACAGGAATTCCTGACCTCCTCAGCTGTCAAGTTCATCTTGGTTTTCATATTGAGCCCTAATGCTGGGATGTTGCATGGCATTAATCAGAGAGGTGTCATTAGTGGGGACATCAGTAGTCTTGAGGCAAAAATTGCAGTTCCAGGACTTCCAGAGCAGGTTTTCTGCAGCCTCACTGTTAATCTATGCTGTACTTAACAGCTCTAAAGCAGCAGATGACATTGTATTTCCATAGCTACATGCTGTGCATGTAGGAATGTTCCAGTGATAATATATTTCTCCTTGGAAGCAGCAGACATTTAGGCATTATAATGGCAACAGCTTCATAATAAATGTACACTACAATCTGTTGTGATGAAACAGCTAATGCACATGTGCAGCAAGTCTTATCTGGGGCATAAATAACTCAGCAATTTTAGAAAATATTAAATAGAAAGGGGCAGTTTAATATTATGGGTGAACAGCTTGCATAGTAAATTTTATATAAACAGGAATATGTCTTTTAGTCGTGGGAATTTGAAAAGCTAAGACAGGCTCATGAGAATGTGTCTTCGTCTCTCTCTTGTCTCTCTCTTTGAACCAGCTGATTTAATTTCAAGCAAATTTTTGGTAAGTTTTTCAACCAGTTCTAGAATGGCTTCAGTTTTATGATTTTTTCTGTTCAGCCTAGAAGGTAACTTTGCCCTGATCTTGGGAGACTTAGCATTTAGAAAGTGCTGTTGCTCCTGAAGTAAGACGACAGCTAAGAAGCCATTGAGCTCTGGCATGACAGCTGATATGCCTCTGAAAGTTATTAAAACCAAAATGTTACTCTCTTAACAACATTTCAGTTTCATTCAGCAACTTTGGCTAATAGAAATAGTCTGTGAAACTTCTGCTGCAGAGTAAGAGTTATTTCCATGGCAGCCTTCAAAGGATGTTATTAGGTTTATTTGTTTGAACTGATGAAATCTCAGACTCCAAGAGTGCAAAGCTAATATTGGCCTCTAATTTAAAAGGGAAGATTGAGAACTGCTTTGGAAGCAGAGAGGTTTTTCCTACTAAAAGATGCCTTCAAAACTCAGAATGCCTGTCTGTCATTTGGAAGAGAAAGAGCAGCTCCAACCCCAAGTCACTGCAGGTTTGTGACTCAGGAGGTCAAAGCCAGGATAAACCCTGACTGACCCTGGGAGGTGCTTATCCTGCTCACTTCTTAATGACATTAATGGGAGTTGGGGCAGCTTGGCCTAACCCAGAGCTGCACCAAGGCCTGATTCAGGGATCGGGATAGACTTGAGAGATGGGCTGATTGCAATGGGATGAAGTTCAATAAGGCCAAGTGCAGGTCCTGCCCTTTGGCCACACCAACCTCCTGCAGCGCTCCAGGCTGGGCACAGAGTGGCTGGAGAGCAGCCAGGCAGAAAGGGACCTGGGGGGACTGAGTGACAGGAAGCTCAACAGGAGCCAAGAGTGTGCCCAGGTGGCCAAGAAGACCAATGGGATCCTGGCCTGGATCAAAACTAGCGTGGCCAGCAGGCCCAGGGCAGTGACCCTTCCCCTGGACTCTGCCTTGGGGAGACCACATCTTGAGTGTTGTGTTCAGTTCTGGGCCCCTCAGTTTAGGAAAGAGATTGAGGGTCTGGAGTGGGGCCAGGGAAGAGCAACGAGGCTGGAGAAGGGAGTGGAGCACAGGTGCTGTGGGGAGAGGCTGAGGGAGCTGGGGGTGTTTGTGCTGGAGAAGAGGAGGCTGAGAGGTGACCTCAGCACTGTCTAGAAGTACCTGAAGGGAAGTTGTAGCCAGGTAGGGGTTGGTCTCTTCTCCCAGGCACTCAGCAATAGGACAAGGGGGCACGGGCTCAAGCTCTGCCAGAGGAAATTGAAGTTGGAGATCAGAAAGAAATTCTTTGCAGAGAGAGTGCTCAGGCATTGGAATGGGCTGCCCAGAGAGGGGGTGGATTCCCCATCCCTGGAGGTTTTTAAGGTGAGACTGGCCGTGGCACTGAGTTCAATCTGGTGAAGGGAGTGGAGTTGGCCCAAGGGTTGGACTTGATGATCTCGGAGGTCTTTTCCAACCCAATCCCTTCTATGATTCTGATTCCTCATTCCTGGAGAACATACCTGCCAAGTGCCCTTTTTTTGCAGCCTCCTGAGGGATTCAGCACTGGGGTTATCGTAGAGCCCAACTCTTCTGTGTGGCATCACAGCCTTTGCCAGGGCAGAAACAGAGCTCAGACCTTCAGTGATGTTCTTTTAGCCCCAAGATTATCCATTTCTCATACTTTATTATCATGGGGCCCCTTCCTTCTAGTGTGGCCTCACCTTATAATGCCATTAATTCTCAGTTACTTTTGAGTGGAGTTGCTGTTTGAGGAACAGGGGATGGATGTGGGTCTTTGTGGTGACAGCAGCTCTGTCCATGCTGAGAGTCAGCAGAAGGATCTGAGCTCCTCAACAGACCTGCTGGAGGGGGTTGCTTAATATTTAGTTGCTTTTTACCACCTCTGGCAGTCAAAGCCAGGCTCCTAGAAATGATGAAATTACTTGGATTTGCTTTCCTAACAAGCAAAACCCCATCCACATATTTTAGTGGGGTTAATTATTTATTATTTTTTGTTATTTGTTCTGGTCTGGCCACACAGATTTCACATTTCCAAGTGCTATTCCAGGGATGAGGAGCACTAGAAGTTAGTTGGGGGTGGTGCTTTTTGTTTTGGCCTCTTTCTTTTAATTGTAAACTAGAATTCTCATACATCACATAACTTTAGGGGCTGAACTTCAAGTGCCAGCTATCATGAAAAGGATTATACAGGTGGCAGAGCTGACATGAATAGAAAATTCCCAATCAAGTTCACTGGAAATTTATTCAAACTACTGTTTTTTAAACCTGGGGAACATGAATTATAAATATTTTCAAATTATACCTGTCAAAATGGATAGCTAATAAAGCCCCAGCCTTGTAGTGTTGTCTAACTTTGCTCTACTTTTCTGTTAGTCTGAAATTCCACCTAATTTTATAGTTACAGTGAAGTTAGTGCAGTAGAGGAAAAATGGTTGGTTTTGGGGAGGTGTCAGGATTGTTTTGGGACAAGATGTATGTCCCATGATTATTTTGCAGTGGTGAGAATGAGTTCCTTTTAATGTCACTTCTGAGTAATTAATATTAACTCTGAATATTTGTATGTATTGGACAAAGTGACACAGGTCATGGTTTAATGGATTTTTACCCCATAAAACCCCAAACCAGGAAGTACTAACTTAGCATTGTATTAGCACAGCCCAGAATTCATGTCAAATCCATCCCAGAAACCTCTAACCTGGATTGCAAAATAATTCTGATAACCTGGTTTAGGAAGTGCATAGATTCCTTCAAAGATAAGCAGTGACATGAGCACCTGGAATGCCTTAGAACAAATTCTGAATTTCTGAAGTGCCATCATCAGGCTTCAGGGTGTCCTAATTCAGCCTTCCAGTTCCTGAAGGGAGTTTACAGGGAGGATGGAGAGAGACTATTTCAAAAGGCCTGGACTGACAGGACAAGGGAATGGCTTCAAACTGACAGAGCAGGGTTAGATTGGATATTGGGAAGAAATTCCTTCTTGTGAGGGTGGGCAGGCCCTGGCACAGGTTGGGCAGAGAAGCTGTGGCTGCCCCATCCCTGGAAGTGTCCAAGGCTGGATAGAGCTCTGAGCAACCTGGGCTAGTGGAAGGTGTCCCTGTCTGTGGCAGGGTGAACTTTGAGGTCCCTTCCACCCAAACCATGCTATGATTCTATGATCTTTAGTAGTAGACAGGGATGGAGTTGAAAAATCAGTGGAGCTGGTGATGGGTAAAAATGAGCAGATGAAGACTGACCTAGAGAAGTGTTTCCTGAGCCAGTCTGAAAGCCCTGAGCCAGGAGATGAAGATCCTGGCACATCTCATTCCAAACAGGACAGATAGTACATCTGCAGTGCATCCCTTAGCTGGTAAATCAGGGATCTTTGATGCTTTGGCTCTGAAGTTCACATAATAGGAACAAGGTGAAACAGTATAATGTCATGAAACTGCCATTTGGCCACTTGCATTATTTTCCTCAGCTACCTGTTTTAAAGTGCTTGTAGAATGTCAAAGCACAGTAATACTTTTAAGTCTGCATCTGGAAATCAGGTGTCTTTTGGTAAATACTCACATTGGGGCACTTAGGGGCAAACTTTTTGTCTTGCAGAGCACGAGGAGTTCCACACAGAAATCCTGTTACCAAATAATAGGATTTGTGTGCATAACTCCCTGTGCATCACTTTGAAAGTTTACCCCCTGCAGCATAAGAGTGAGATGATTTTAGTCTCTGTTCTTTTCAGCTCTGGTCTTTTCCTGCAGTTTGTTATTGATGGTGCAGCCACAAATGCTGCTGAATAATCGTGATCAAACCTTACATTGTTTTCTTTCAGTGCTGGAGAACTTTGGGTATTGTGTTTCTTGGTGCTTTGTCTTGTACCAGGGGAAGCTGCAAAGGGAGAAGGACATGGGTGCAAACATGACCTGTTTTGTAGGTGCACAATTTATCAGATAGAAACCCTGTCACCCAGTGAGCAACAGCACAAGTGACAGATGCAAACAATATTTACCCACAGCTACGACCTGTTCTCTCTCTATATAAATTCATATATATTTATGTAGAGGCAAAAAACCGAACATTTGAGAGCTACTGATATTGTCTGACCCAACAGAAAAAATGACATCATTACAAAATGAAACTGCATTTTAAAAATGTTTTCTTCTCAGTCTAAATCTGAATGCCCCAATGCTGAGGTTTTCACTAATCCAAGTAATTTTCCTGTCCTGCTGTATTCACAGTGGAGATGCTTTTTAGGGATACTGAAAAAAAAGCCTCTTTTAGTATGACACTTTCCTCAGTTTCTTCAGGGTGCAGAATTGGCCAGTTACCAGGCAAAACCTGGTTTTCTTGCAGTGTGTCCAGTATTCTTGTCACTATCCATATTGAAAATAGATTGGCAAGAGCATTTGTTTTGAAATATTTTGGCACTTAAGCTTCCAGCTTTCTGTGGAACCTGGGGCTGCAAAGGAAAGAAGAAGTAAAAGGCTGCTGAAAAAAATAACTTTTCAAAATCACTGTAACTTGGTTTTAGAGAAGGTCTTGCTTGTGTTTTTTATCTGAATCTCTGCACCAGTTACAACCTGGAGTGTATCAGTGAGTATTTGTGATGGAGGCAGTTTGTGTGGAGACAAGTGGGATCCCTCCCGGCTCTGTGTAGGATTGAACAATGGCACATTTTAAATGTGGGGTGTCTCTGCCTAATGAGACACAGCTGAGAGGTGTGGGTGGCCCCTTCTGCTCTCCCAGGAGAACTGTCTCATGAAGTCTGGTGCATATTTTGGTTGGGTTTGTTGTTTTTTTCTTCTTTTTAGACTTGGATAGAACACTTTTGCCTGGCAAAGTGCATGTCTGCTCCTTCTCCTGCTGCAATTGCTGGCAAACCTCCCGTGGATTTTGGATTTTAGTGGAAGCAGGGCTGGACACCAGCTGGACCCAACCTCCTATTTAAAAGTGCTTTTTTCCCTGGAGTGGCTGAACGCCCCAGAAAGCAAATAACCCTGCTGTTGGGTGTCATGTTTTATTGGGGAAAATATATCACTTCCAACTATCAGTTGGCCATGAAAACATCTTCTTGCACAAAAGATCAAACCCAAGAAAAAAGCTCCCTCTGTGTAAAAACAAACAAACAACTCCCCTAAACAAACAACTTCCCCAATTCATGAGCCCCCCTGGAAGTTGCTGGCATCCTGCAAACAGAAATTTTCCATTTTCTGGCCATAATAGGAGTCAAGACTCCAGGGCTGCCTTCCAAGCTCGTGCTTGTGCAACACCATGCGTGTGGTAGCTGTGGCCTCAGCTGATCCCTTCTGCAAATGAGAAGATTTCTGTGTCATCTTCCATTTCAAGAGCAGGTTGGATCATAATTTAAAGGGTCATAAAACTTCCATGTATTGCATCTTCACAGAAGCCACTTGCACAAAAGTACTTCTCCTACTGTGTTTTGTGTCCAAGAGAAATCAGGGAACAAAGTGGTTTGAAAATGGGTGAAAAGCAACAACAAAAAAGTAATCCTGAAACAGGCACTCAGACCAAGCAGAATAGAAATTTCATTTATAAATTATGAAAAGAGACACGGAGAAGGAGGTGTTTTTTTAAACAGCCTTCATAGAAAGCCAGGCTTCTAACCTCATCTATATTTACTACAGGAAAAGGTGGCATGATGTCTTCATAGATTATGTGAGATGACATATTTTTGTCCCCCAGCTTGTTCTCCTAATGTAGACCACAAGATCTTCAAATAGTTTCTGTCTGAGAAGCCACCTAGTCGTGGTTTAGTAACTGCCAGCAGTACAGACTATCACACCTCTTCTTAAGCTGTTCCAATAGCTAAATGCCATTACTGTTAGAGAAAATAAAAATAAAATTCCTAACCCACAAACTGAATAACCCAGCTGCCTCTGCTTCTTCTCTAGCGGAATTTCTCTATCTTCACCTTCTCACCAGCGTGTCTTGCACCTTTTATCTTTAGGCTGAAGTCATCCATTATCAGATTTCTCCTGCAGAGAAGCAGAAACAGAGCTCATGCTTAGCCTGATTAGCTCAGTAGATTGAAAGCCTTGAATTTCTGATGAGAGGGCATGTTTGGGGTTTTTTTCTCTAATCACTCTCATGGAGGTTCTCCAAACTTCATCCAATTTGTCAGCAACTTCTGGAGTTGTGGACACCCAACTTGTGGTGTGGGATTCCTGCAGTAAAGTCGCCCTGAACACTTTCAAAAATCCTACATAACAGCTATGGTATCCTTCTCAGAATCGTGGGATTTAGAGAGTTGTCATTTTTTTCCCCCAAGACCTTTCGTTCTTCCCCAAAGTCATGACCTCCTAAAACAGAATCTTTCATTTTTTTGTGTTCTGCATTTTATTGTTATTAAGACATGCAGAAGTTTGGACACTATGAGGCTCATATTGTTTGCTTAATAAATGATTCCTAAATTATTAGCAGTGACTTGATCTCGTTCCCCTATTTTTTGTGTGTCCTTTCTAAACATTATTAATAATTATTTTCTTTAGTCTTTCATTTCATTAAAAAAAAAAAAACCAAACAGCAAATCAGGCAGACAATAAATACTTTTCATGAGACTGCCCATTAGAAGCCTCTGCACTTGTTTATGATTTCTTGCTTTAAATTGCACACTGAATTCTGTCAGTCATTCAGTTGTTAAGCCATTTGGTAACTATCCTTGTGAGCTTTATCAAAAACTCTGTCTCACAGGATTGGGCCACACTACCCAGTTTATCAAACTTTACCAGAATGATATTTTCATTATTAGCAAAAGCAGAAGATAATTTTCAGCAGTTTCAGAAAGTCTGTTTTTGTAAACCCTTATTGAGGCAATTATTACAACATGATGCCATTGGTTTATAGTAGCTTCCTTTAATTTTGTGTTAATGGAATGCAAAGTCAGACATTCTTTTGTTTTTTTCCCCCAAATTCATATCAAACTTACTGCAGAGGGTTGGATATCAGTAAGAATTATTAAAAGTACTCCCATGTATTTTTAGAAAAGTAGCATTGCACTTGAGAGTTCTCCCAGTTCTCTGGGATTTTGTATCTGCTTCAAACTTCCTGAAAACCTGTAATGGTGGACCAGAGATCCCAGACAGCTCCTCTTTTATGTGTGGCTGCAAGTTATCCAAATGTAAAGATTTAACATGCCTAATTTTCATGCATCTCTCTGGTTTAATACTGAAATAAACTCACAACATGATCCATTGAGTCACAGAAATACTTGTTGGACGTGGCTGCCTTTTCTGTGTTGTTGCTGTGTCGCTCCAAAGTCTCTTCTGTTGACAGAAGCACACGCATACAAACTACAGCAGCCTGGGGTTGTAGCCAGAGCCTTCTCTTACTTCATAGTAAATGCAAAGGGATCGTGAACCGCACAGAAACATTGCTAAGTCCAATGAAGTATTTTTTTAGTTTACCAACTTCTGAAAAACTTTGTTATAACTAAGAGGCAGCAAGCTCAATGAGTCATCTGAAATGCCAGAGGATTTCTTTAGCCTGTTATAATTTAGGTTTTTTCTGGGTAGCCATTTAAAAACTTGACTCTCCTGTACCAATGCTTCTGCATAAGAATTAAGTATGGAAGTTTTTTTGTGTTACTATCACAGAATCCCAGACTATTCTGAGTTGGAAGGGACCCACAAGGATCATCAAGTCCAACTCTTAAGTCAATGGCCCACATAGGGGATCGAACCGATGACCTTGGCGTTATTACAACCAAGTTTTAACCAACTGAGCTAACGTTGAGTGAGAAGCAGAAGAGACCACAAGATCCTCTAGTTTGGCCTTGAACATCATAGATAGAATTTTGATTCCTTAAGAAGTGTGCAGAGTTCTTTGGGACAGGACAGATGATGTTTGGCAGTGTAGAACAGAGCCTTAGGTATCTCTCAGGCCTTGCTTGCTGGCTCAGAACCCCTCACCCTTATGTGGGCCTAGCCTTTTGCAGGCTCAGAGAAGCAAAGTGAATAAACCATTGTACTGAGGCATTTAAATCAAGTTTGAAGACCAACGAGTATAATGAAACACGGACTGAGAAAACGTAATTTGTTTGTGTCTTCATGTTCCTATTGGAATAAATATTCCCTATTGGAAACTTTTGTCTGTCAATCCCCAGCTATTTAAGACTGCAACAACAATATCCAGTTGTTGCTTCCTTGTGCCCTCAGCCTTGCTTTTGTTAGGGACAATGCAGTGGCATTCATCAGCAACAATACCACTGTTATGTTTCATTGTGGGTTTTTTCCTGAGCTATACAATGTTCTAGCCATTATAGAAGGCTTGCAGTCAGCTGAGTGATGTTTACATGCCACTTCCATACCCCTAATAAGAATTCTAAAAGAAAGTGTATTGTAGGCAGCAGGGGAGAGGTTCAGCTCAGAAGGTCGGGACTTCTGCCACGCACAAGAATGTAGTGGGGGCAAATAGCACTGCCCTGCCTCGTGTGCCTTTCTTTTTGGCCTCTGATTTAGCAAAAGGAGTGTCAGTAATAGCTGCTGCAGACTGCTTATTCATGCTGCTGCTGTGCTCAGTGGCTTTGGGGCAACATTAATTCTGTGGCTGTGCTAAGTTTGCAAGGACATCAATGGCGCGGCATGGCTGTCTCGCTCGCCCTGGCAGCACTTTGTGTCATCCACGTGATGGGGCTCTTCTTGACTGTGGTTTTTGGCATTCCCATCAAAGCATAGCCAGCAGAATCAGCACTTTTTCTGGGAGCAGGGTCTTTCCAGACTTTTCCAGTGTGGTACCTCTTACCGGAGTTGATGATACGTTCCCGGAGCATTTTCTCGGGCATTTCCCGGAGGTTTTCTCGGACATTTCCCAGCCCTGGTTTGTAGGGCTGCTCTACTCTGCTCTTTGTAGCAGCAGCAGATTTCACAAGGCTCATGCAAGTCATATGGGCTGCTTGAGGTCACCACAGAGGGCATGAAGATTGTGAGTCTGCAAAGTGTGGGCTGAGCGTGAGGGCGTGTTTCTGTCACAGCTTTCAGGCAAAGCAGAGGTGTCACCACATCTCTGACTCATAGAATCCTAGAATTGATTGGGAAAAGACCTCCGAGATCATCAAGTCCAACCCTTGGGCCAACTCCACTCCCTTTACCAGATCATGGCACTCAGGGCCACGGCCAAGCTCACTTTAAAAACCTTCAGGGATGGGGAATCCACCCCCTCTCTGGGCAGCCCATTCCAATGCCTGAGCACTCTCTCTGCAAAGAATTCTTTTCTGCTCTCCAACTTCAATTTCCCCTGGCAGAGCTTGAGCCCGTGCCCCCTTGTCGTATTGCTGAGTGCCTGGGAGAAGAGACCAACCCCCACCTGGCTAGAACTTCCCTTCAGGCAGTTCCAGACAGTGCTGAGGTCACCTCTGAGCCTCCTCTTCTCCAGCACAAACACCCCCAGCTCCCTCAGCCTCTCCTCACAGCACTTGTGCTCCAGTCCCTTCCCCAGCCTTGTTGCTCTTCTCTGGACCCGCTCCAGCCCCTCAAGATCTTTCCTGAACTGAGGGGCCCAGAACTGAACACAACACTCAAGGTGTGGCCTCCCCAACACAGAGTCCAGGGGAAGGGTCACTGCCCTGGGCCTGCTGGCCATGCTAGTTTTGATCCAGGCCAGGATCCCATTGGTCTTCTTGGCCACCTGGGCACACTGCTGGCTCATGTTGACTCCTGGCACTTTGGCTTCTCTAACTGTTGTCTGGATTCATGGGAAGTTGATCCTAATAATTAAGACTTGCTCCTTGGAACAAGGAATGAAGCCTGTGCCTTTGTTTGGGTATGGGGAAACAGGATTGCCCTTCCCACTGCAGATGGAAAAGCATCTTCCCATTCCTGCTCCTCCTGGTGTCTCTCAAGAGAAGGAGGCAGGAAGAGCTGAGATGTGCTAGCAGTCACTTGCTCCCAGGCAACCAGACCCCAGTGCTATGTCATTCACTTTATTAGTCAGAAGCTTTTTGTTGGTCTTAAACAATGTGCTGGATAAAATAAAGGCTGTTTGGATTGAACAATAAAGCTTGCAACCAGAGGTAGTATTCTTAACTGTATATAGATGGCCCTTGGTGTTTCTTCCTGTGACTGCACTGCAACTGTTTATATAATTTGCCATTAGTCATGAAGAGACTGCAAAGATTGCTGGTGGAGGTGTTGACCCAAACTGAGGGGTTGATCAAGTGGTGTGGCAAATACCAGCCTTTCTGATCAAAATGTCTTGTCTCAAGGCAGTGTCTGTTCGGGGTAGAGTCCTAGTCTGGATTTAGGACAGGATTTTGCTCTGTGATCCCATTTGTGTGATGCAGTTTTATGATTTTGGGTTATATGGCTGAGAAGTCTTGCAAAGAGACTTTAACCTGCTTCTTAGTCCATGTTTTTCAGTTCCAGTGGCAACTTTTTTCTGCTCAATTTGTCTTCTCCAGGAGATGAGGAAAATGAGATTCACTTTCCTGTAAGACACTGGATTTTGGTCACAAATGGAGACAGGATGTTGAGCAGGAGGAGCTGCTGCTCTTATCCATGTCAAAACTACCTATGAGCTTGGTTAGCCTTCCCTGTCCATCCATGCAGGGTTAAACCCCACCAGAAACCAGGCTGGGAAGGAATCTGTCTCTGTGTGAGTTCCTCAGAGACCTCTGGTTCTTTGTCTTCCTCTGCAGTGGCTTAAGCTCACCTGGAAAACCCACCTGATAAATTCCCTGACACTGCAGATGTGTAGGTGACACTTATTTTCCTTGCAGCCGTTGCATTTATAGCTTTTGGTATTTTATCAGAGGCCTTGCATGTTTCTTGGCTGTTTGAGGGAACTCTGTACAGACTATCAAATTAAAACATCAGAATGTGAGAACTAGGAAGGAATGGTTGGTTTGTGTTGTCAGATGACGCTCAAAATCCTGCAGTTTGGTCACTTGTTTGGGGTGCACAAGCCCATTGTCTTTGAGGTCAGTGAAGAAGTGAAAACTAATTGAGTAAAAGTAAGCAAAGAGTTGTTCCATTTTGCTGCCAAGCTGTTCAAATGACCAACTCTCCCCTTCTGTGGTGATCATCAGAGACCCTGGGTACTCTTTCCTTTACAAAATCTTAGGTTTCACATATACCCACTGTTGTTGTGTCACCTTCTGCCTCTGTAAAGCTGAGTGTTGACTGCAGGTGTTCCCAGGAGACTGAAGGCACAATAAAAATGCCAAGTAACTGGTGCCCCTGGCTCTTATGTTCTGCAACACAAAACATGTTGGATGAAGTGAAATGAAAGGGAAGATCTTCAGGGAGCTGCATGCAAATTTTGACTGGCTGTGGTTTTGGAAGTCAAGGAACAAGGCGATACAGGGAATGCTTTTTAAGCTGTTCTATCAAGTGTCATATATCTGTTTTAATATTTCATGTGATGTGGCTTCTTTCAGACGATCAGCTGGATTATCTGAGATCAGAGGAAAGGGAGTGATACTGCTCAGCTGCAGAAAATAGGAAGAAAGCACTGCCATGGCAGGGTAGGGCACAGACACACTGACTGCAGAGCATTGGCTATTTATGGAACTTGTTTCAGTACACACATCTTGCAGATAGCCAGTCAGAGTTCTTGAGGTGGAGGTATTTTATTTATAATCAATAAGTTTAAAAGAAACTTTAGAAAAAAAAAGTTTATACAACCCTGTTTTAGAATTCTTCCCATGGGATTTGTTAGATAAGACCATCAGATGTTTGTTTTCAGGACAAATTTACTATTTGTGTGTTTACTAATTATAATGGAAAGACCTAATAAATTATGTATCTATGTTCAACAGCTTGTTTTTGAAACAAAGCAAATTGACCACAAGTCTCGTTCCTCTTTTTTTTTTACCTTTCTCTTAAAGAGTAACACTTTGAGGAAAATACTCCTGAACCGCTACTTTAAAGGGGAATATGGAAGTGGCATGAATGGGCCCCTGTGTGCCACCTACAGCAAAACTGCACAAGTGGGAGGTAAGGCAACACACAGCACTTCAGGAGAACAAAATTAGCAGCACTGGGTTTTTTTCTAATAGGCACACTGGAAGTGCTCCAGGGATTTGGTAAATAAATCAGACGTGTTCTGTGACTGGCCAGAAGAGAGGTAGGACCAGACGTTGCCTATTTTTAAGTTGGAAAGAAGTCACTTGTCTCAGATGGGTTCTGTGGGACCCACAAAGATCATTGAGCCCAACTCCTGGCCCTGCACAGGACATTTGGAGGTACCAAAGTAGGTACCAGTAAATCAGCACCCAGAAGTGCAGCAAAGCACAAAATGTTTAAACAAAGATGTTGCTGTTTCTGGAAACTAAATGGTTTCTTTACAATTCTAGATCATTTACTGATACACGAAAAAAAAGATATAAGGGGAAGCTTCTTGCAAAGACACTGATTAGACAGTGGAACAGATCTCCTCGAGAATGTGTCAGTTCTTGATGAACCTGCTGGAACTACCTTGAGCAGGAAGTTTGAGTAGATGATCTCTACAGATCCATTATAACGCAATTTTTTGTATTATTGTTGTAGAAGCCACAGAAAGTTCCTGTAGGATAGTTTCTAGACAAACCCAAAATAAATTAGCTCAGTTGGTTAAAACTTGGTTGTAATAATGCCAAGGTCATGGGTTCAATCCCCTGTGTGGGCCATTGACTTAAGAGTTGGACTTGGTGATCCTTGTGGGTCCCCTCCAACTCAGAATAGTCTGGGATTCTGTGATTCTGTGAGGCAGAAGTTGGGTACAGAGCCAGGTCAAAACACCTGCCATTGCATTTTCAGCATATATTAAAGGCATGCTCAGATTTGTGGGCATTTCCAGATGTTACCCAACTGTTCCTCCACAGCTCTTTCAGTGTAGACACTGGAAACGTTCAGTTTTGATATCCTGCCTGCCAGATTTTGCCCCTTAAGAAACAAGAGAGTAAAGATTTACTTTTTTTTTAGTTCTCTCTCTAAAAATTGTATGTATGGCTTCATCACAAACAAATTCTACACCATTTTCATCAGATTAATCAAAGTAGTACTGACTGATTATAGCAGTACTATATTTTTCCTAATGAAGTAGACACAGTTATATCTTTACAGAGGTAAGTACAGCAGGAAAGATGATAATCTGTGATAATAAAAGATGGCTGATTTAATGAGCTAATGCAACTGAGCAAAACTTCTTCAGCCCACACCTTTACTTTGGATTAACTCAGGTCTCTGTTCTTAAAGAACATCATCATGACGTTAATGATTGAGGAGTTGCGTTGGCAACAGCCTTTTGCTGGAGAGTCATGGCCATAACCAGAGTGGATTTAGCAGGACACAGTCTTGGTGCATTTGAGACCTGAAACTGAAGAGCAGCTTTAAAAGTGGCCTCAGAGCACTGACCACGCTCCCAGTTTAGCGTGTTCAGCATTGGAATTAAAAATTAAATAAGGGGTTCAGTGAACAAATCAGTGACTGCATTTCCAACTTCCTTATTGTCTGAATGTCATGACAGAACAATGGTTGGGGGGACTTGTTTTATTTCTTATTCTTAGAGCCCAGCACTGCTGTTTCAGACAAAAAAATCTTGTTCTTATCAAGGGGAATTTTGCCTGAAACAGAATTTCCAAACTAAATTTATTACTTTGCTATTGTGTGCATCATTACTAGTAAGAGATACATTTCCACATCCAGATGTGACAACAATGAATAGGATGTATGTGTCTTAATTTGCAGGTGGATTTTCAGGACAAGACTCAGATAAGTCTGGGGTGACCATGTTTGATATTCAGTGCCTTCTGGATAAAGAAGGGGCCTCAGAACTAGTCATAGATGTTATAGTAAACACCAGGAATGACAGGATTTTCTCAGAAGGCATTTTGCTTGGAATTGCATTGCTGGAAGGTGGAAATGCACAAACACAGGTACTTATTTAATATCCTTATTCACATATTGATTTTTGAAAGCACAGAGTCTGGAAACAAATAAAAAGAACCTTTTTACTGTGATTTCTGTGAAAAGTTTGTCACTGTAATATGTCTCACTGTAATACAAAGGTAAATATGCCCTATTACTATGCAATATCTCCCAGTGTAGACTCTTCAATAGAAGAAAAATGTTTTGAGCTCTCCCTTTCTGTGTGCTTCTTTTAATCTGGTCTTTGCCATGTGGGCATTGTCTCCATTTATTTTATATCGCTCTTTGTAAAATGAAAAATAATAATCCTTTTAAGTACATAATAGCAATGAAAAATATTTCCTGGAAACCTTCAGGGACATTTATCAGAATCTCCAAAGGGAGGAAAACTGGGCAGCTCAGAAGACCAGTATCCCAGTCCATAGAAAAAGAACTGCTTTAAACTGTGGATTTTAGTTTTTTGTGAATTATATCCCTCTAATCCAATTTCAGCCAAATAAGATGATTGAGGAAAGGGAGAGAATTGAGATTTGATGAGGAAGGGCGGGGAGAGTTGGGATTGTTCAGCCTGGAGAAGAGAAGGCTTTGGGGTGACCTCACTGTGGCCTTGCAGTGCCTGAAGGGAGCCCACAAGGAAGATGGAGAGAGACTATTTGCAGGGGCCTGGAGTGACAGGACAAGGGGGAATGGCTTCACACTGACAGAGAGCAGGGTTAGATTGGATATTGGGAAGAAATCCTTCCCGGTGAGGGTGGTGAGGCCCCGGCACAGGTTGCCCAGAGAAGCTGTGGCTGCCCCATCCCTGGAGATGTCCAAGGCCAGGCTGGATGGGGCTCTGAGCAACCTGGGCTAGTGGAAGGTGTCCCTGCCCATGGCAGGGGGTTGGAATGAGATGATCTTTAATGTCCTTCCAACCCAAACCATTCCCTGATTCTGTGATTGTTTATCCCTAACTATGACCAGCAGAGTTATCAGAAGGGAGGAGAGTTGTGGGAGAAGACCCAGGATTCACTAAATGACAGGAGTATTTTAAGGACTGGGCGTACGAGGATGTGGACTCTCTGATTTCTACTGCCCCTAATGTTGATAGGTTAACGTCAGAGGTTTAATTAAAAGTGCGTCATAAACATCCTCCCCGTTATATTGTTCTCTTAGTCATTCCCTGTCCAAGTTCCTTCTTCCCATAATTCCCTAGGGTTCCTTTCCCACCACTTTTCCCTATTGGTTTATTGTGAAGTTCCACCCCTATCCCCTTTTGGTTCATTTTCAATCCTTCATTTGCATGCCTTCTGACCAATGGGAAGCTTAGCTCCGCCCCTTGTTCTAGAAATTTCCCCGCTGAGCCCATAAAAGCGGGTGATCCCAATAAACTGTGCTTGTTCTGCCACCGAGCCTCCTGGTGTCTGCACCTCTCTTCTGGGTGCAGTATTCCGGGGGGATCGGAATGAAGGGAGCCTTCCTTGGCTTTGAGGAGTTAGAGCTGAATCAATTAGAGCTGATTTTCTTAGAGCTGAATCACACAAAGCTGAGCCCCTCAGAGCAGAATCGCTCACCAACATTTGGTGGAAATCATCCACCGTTACAGAGCTGCTGTGAACTGCTCCGTGCATTCCCCCACATCTCATCGTTGCTGGTGAAAGGAGCCAAAATAACAAACTTACACCTCATTGCAACACTCTGAAAGTTAAATGAGAGGAGTCCCATTTTGTAGGTTTACTTTATAAAAAGATAATATGGTCTGTGACCCTCAGAGAATACCCAGAAAATTATAAAGGAAGTAAGTAATTTTTTTCCAGCTTTCTAAAATGAATTGTTAAGGGCGGTAAAAGGCTTTTATTTTAAGAGACAGTTTGTAAACTGTTGCAAATGTCACTTTGCTTGCTTGATAATAATACTAAGGGACTGGACTTAATTAGCTAAAATATTAACTATTTAATATTAAACTCTGTGTGTAGCACAAAAAAAAATATAATCCAAGCTATAATATTACATATTAGATGTTCCAGCTTCCTCTTGTTACATAACACCAGTTACTTCTCACTGCCATTTGTAGATGGAATATGATGACTGAAGTGAGCCTGCAGAAATGGAGAGTGTCACAGAGTAATTTAACTTCAAGTGTAATACTGTGACATTTTAAAGATTGCAAATAGCAGTGTTCACCATTTTACCCAAGTTCTGAAACATTATCATCAGTCTTTGTTACCAGCCTTGTGTATCACTTTGTGAAAGAACCAATCAGGCAAGGACCAACATTTATTCTGTATTAGCAAATTAATTATTCTTTTTTTTTTGCCCCAAAATAATGTATTTTTGTATTTATTCTTCCTTAGGAGATTGATATCTAAAGAATTCTGGTTTTTTTTTCCCCAGTATTCGACTTACCAGCAACTGAAGGAGCAAAAAAAGTCAGAAAAATTCTTCAAGGTGCTGTATGACCGAATGAAAGCTGCTCAGCAGGAGATCAGATCAACAGTGACAGTGAACACCATTGATCTGGGGAGCAAAAAGAAAGAGGATGACACTGACCTCACCATATCTGTCCCCAAAAAGAGAGGTAAAAGAGGGGAGGAGTGCATTGTGTTGAAACTGCACCACTATGTTGAGTTGATCAATAAGATTTAATAGTAAGTGTTGCTAATTTGCATCTTTTGTCTGTTTTCTCTAAATTATAGTCCCCATCAGGCTGGCTACAAGGAATTAGCTTTGATGAAATCAGTGAAGCTCTGCCAGTTTGCATCAATAAAAGATATAGAACCATATTTTTAGAGAAGCAGAAGTAGAGGCTGCTGCTAATGGGGCTATTTCACAAGAGCAAGCACAGGAACTGATTTCCCACCCTGTGGTCTGTCCATTGTTCTCATCATTTATTGTATATGGGAGAGAAATAGTAGGGCTTTTTGTGTTAATGTTCTGTTTCACTCTGGTTTGTGGTTTATTTGGAACATGCCATCCCTGCATGAATGTTGCTTTGATATTCTTTGTAAGTTGCCTAGAGGTCTTTGAAAAGTTAGGCACCAACAAAGAAAAAGTTGCTTTCAATATTATTGTTTTCTTATTGTTTAATCAAGTGAGGAGAAAGAGAGTTTCAAAAATGAAGGAAAATTATCTTTTTCAGTTAAGGATTCAACCCTGCATCTGAAAGAGGGTATGAAAGGACAGTTAACAGAAGCATCTTCAGCAACGTCCAAGGCTTACTCTGTGTATCGAAGAGAAATGGACCCAGAAATAGATCTGATGGGCTCAGGAACAGATGCTGCAAATGCAGAAGACAAGTCCACAGAAGAAGGAATCATGAGCCCTGCCATTGCCATCATGCAGCCAATATTGAGATTTCTGCAGCTGCTGTGTGAGAACCACAACCGAGAGCTCCAGGTAAAGTGGATTTTAGCTGAGATCCAAAGGGAGTGTTCCAGGGGCTGCAGCTTTGTGAGGGAAGGGAAAACACACCCATGTCTGACTCCTGTTACAGAACACAGGTGTCTAAAATGTTGTTTTTCTTTTGGTCCAAGGATAAAATAACCCTTTCGAAGAACCACTTTGGTTGAGCTTGTGTTTATATCCTCAGGATTGCTTGGGGACTGCAGTGTAGCCATGTGGAACTGAGAAGTGTCTGAGAGCCCCTCTTAGCAGGGTTTCTGTGCACAAATGGTGGGTCCCTTACCATGGGCTTGAAGGCCACAGGAACTTTCTGGGCAGTGTTTGGGTGCTGCTGTTTTTCTCAAGGTGTTATGATTGAAGGCTTTAAGATGTGTGTCCCTGCTGTCAGTTCTTTTGGTAGAAATCGCTGTTCCCAGTAATCTTCTACCTCAGAGCCATGTCCAGGAGCCTCCCTTAGAGCAGTTTTGGCGGTGGCTCAAGCTGAGTTGCTGTTTGGGCTGACACAGCCAAGGATGTGCCACCAGACCTGCTCAGCTGTGGGAACAAGTTCCCAGAGAAAGGGATGGCTGGGGGCAGGTATGCAGGACATGTATAAGACATTTAAGGCCAATGCAGCTGTTTCCTAAGTCCTTCTTGCTCTACTGTTTTAATCAGATAATAGTTCTCAATTGCTGCACTGAGGCCCAATATATTTTCTATAATGTAGTGCACTTCAATACCTTATGTACAATGGTCATACACTCATAAGTTACACCTTTTCATGGAAAAATTGTACCCTTTTCCTTGGAAAAACCCCATGTTTGACTCATCTGTCTCTCTCTCTCTCTCTCTCTTTCTTTTTTTTTTTTAATTTTATTTTTTTGTGGTTTTTTGTGTTCATTTTCACCACCCACCAGAATTTTTTAAGACACCAAAACAATAAAACAAATTACAACCTGGTTTGTGAGACCCTTCAGTTTTTGGACTGTATCTGTGGAAGCACAACAGGTGGGCTGGGCTTGTTGGGGCTCTACATCAATGAGAGGAACGTGGCTCTCGTCAACCAGACGCTGGAAAGCTTGACTGAATATTGCCAAGGTCCGTGCCATGAAAACCAGGTAGGGCTCAGAAACTTCTGGATGCAGGAGAGTATACCTGAGTGTGTGGAGTCTGGGGGCTTGTCATGAACTTGTCAGTGTTTCTAATGACATAAATTCCCCTCTAACTGCTGTGTCTAGGCTTAACACACAAGCTTTCACAAGGCCTGTGCAATCCTTTTAGGTCAGAACTCAAAGGAGACTCTTTCTATCTGCTTCCATTGAGGATTACCAGTCCTTTTTGGAGAGAGTTTAATGTTGTGCCCGTGGCTTAAACCTCGCTTTGTGAGGCTGCATTTGGAGTCCCAGTTGTGGAAGTGCATTGCAAACACAGTCTTGTTTTCTTCGTTCCCATACATTTTGCCCTTGCTAGTGTTTATGTGGGTTTCTAACATTTCATAGAATCATAGACTTGATTGGGTTGGAAAAGACCTCCAAGGTCATCAAGTCCAACTCTCGGTCCAACTCCAGTCCCTTTACCAGATCCTGGCACTCAGTGCCACGGCCAAGCTCAGTTTAAAAACCTCCAGGGATGGGGAATCCACCCCCTCTCTGGGCAGCCCATTCCAATGCCTGAGCACTCTCTCTGCAAAGAATTTTTTTCTCATCTCCAATTTCCCGTGGCAGAGCTTGAGCCCGTGCCCCCTTGTCGTATTGCTGAGTGCCTGGGAGAAGAGACCAACCCCCACCTGGCTACAACTTCCCTTCCTTATTTTTTTCACGTCTGCCATAAAGTTTTAACTTACCATCCTGCTATACGACCCAGCAGCATCTTTAATTATGATATCAGTAGTAAAATGGATGAAACTAAAGACGAAGCTTCTGATCTTCTGTGCCTCACTCACTTCAGTCTTTTTGAGTCATACAGCTGTGACTTGTGGTGAAAGTCTCTTTGGTGCTGTGCTGAAGAAGCACAGAGAGGTAAAGAATGTGTTATATGCTGCCACATTTGATCTGAAGAGAACTGCAGTAAAGTTGTAACACTGGTTTAAAAAGCAGAGTTTTTACTGTGGATTATCAATGGGAAAATTGCAGCGGGCAAAATTGCAGGAGCAATCTCTTCTTTTTATACTAGAAATAGCTGAAGAAATACATGCAATATTAATGCTTCTTTATTCATGTGCACAAATGAAATGGAAAGGGCTGTTATTGCCATTGCTGGTAATCAACTGCCTTTACTTACTACTTCAAAAACAAACAAACAAAAATCCTTTAGTGGACTAAATTTTGAACAGTCATATTCAATCCACTTATGAATGGGAAAAACAACTGTTAAAACCCCCAAAACTACAGGACTGGAGATTAAAAAAACCCCGTAAGTTAACATGTTTTTTCCAACAAATTTCCTTGAGGAGCATTGGAGGAACACTGACAGTGAAAGGGAATGATTAGTTGCATTTCATTACTTAGACCTACTTGCTGGAAGTCACTCAGGATGTGACTTACACTTGTTCACACCAACTGCAAGTGTAGTTCAGTGTATTTCAGAGGCAAATACTCAACACTGTCATTTTTTCCCCTCTCTGTGTCTTCCTGGAAAATGTTTTCTTTCCTATTGTCCTATAAACCTGCTAGAATTAAAAAAGTACTTTTTTATTTGGCTTTTGTATATCTGACAGTTATTTACAAGGCCTGGAAGGTCCAGGACTCCAGCTGTAAAGGCATCTGGGTCAGAAACAGAGTTTGGAATTCCCTGTCCAGAATTCCATGACTATCAGGAAAGATGGAGAGAGACTGTTTCCAAGGGCCTGGAGTGACAGGACAAGGGGAATGGCTTCAAACCAACAGAGAGCAGGGGTAGACTGGATATTTGGAAAAAAATTTCTCCCTATGAGGGTGGGCAGGCCCTGGCACAGGTTGCCCAGAGAAGCTGTGGCTGCCCCATCCCTGGAAGTGTCCAAGGCCAGGCTGGATGGGGCTCTGAGCAACCTGGGCTAGTGGAAGGTGTCCCTGCCCATGGCAGGGGGTTGGAATGAGATGATCTTTAATGTCCCTTAAACCCAAACCATTCTGTGATTCTATGGAATGCCCTTCCGTGTATTCCAGGTGTCTGTAGAGAACCTCAGTCTTTGCAAACAGTTCATGCTAAAACAGTGGTATTAAAGCCAGTTGCTGAATGCAAATTAGGAGTTTGAATGTGCACATTTGGTTGTGCCCACAGTCAGGCATGTCTTTTATGTCTGAGTCTGGCATGTGTGTTGAGCTGAATCTGGCAGTGCTCCTGTGCCACTGGGTGCCAAACCCTGCATGATTCACTGGGAGCACAGTTTGGCTGGCTCCACTATTTCCCAGTGGTGTGTTTTCCCTGCTGGCAGCCTTGGGGTCAGTTCTGTGCTGTACCAGCCTCCCTCAGAACTTCTCATGCCATGTTTCAGGTTGCTCTGCTTTGGATGGAAGGTTCATTGTTGCTGCAAGATCTTTCAGATCCTGGGTTTTTATTTTTAAAAATTTGTTGATGTGCATATTTCCTCCCTCCCACTCTCCTGTCTCCCTCTTTTTCTCCTCCTTCCCTCCCTCTCCCCATTCCATTCCCTTGTCTTGTTTTGCAGACCTGCATAGCCACCCATGAGTCCAATGGGATCGATATTATAATTGCACTCATCCTGAATGACATAAACCCTCTTGGCAAATACTGCATGGACTTGGTGCTTCAGCTGAAGGTACAGTATATGTAAATTTGTTTATTTGAATTTGAGAACAGAAGACATACCTATGTGACAGCTCTAGGCAACCTGACATTTACTTAATCTTACCGTGGTGTTATATACTCAGCAGCCTTTGAAAAAAGCAAAAAAACATTGCACATGAATTCAGCTCAGCTTCTGAATCCTTATCAGACCCTCTGCCACAGGCCTTTTGACCCACTGGTGTGTTTGGGAGTATGCCCTGGGCCTTTTTGAAAAAAATCCCATCAAACAGGCAGGACATGAGAAGTCTGTATTGTGGATGTAAAATCTCCCTGGACTGATAAAAGGCAACACTGTGCAGGCATGTAGCAATTTTGGCATTCCCTCTACATACAGAATTCTTAAAAATTACTTGAGAAGAAGACGTTGTGAAAAAGAGTGACCTGCAGTGTCAAATAAAGTTGCAAACAAGGTTCAAGTAAATTGTATTTTATTTCCCTTCTCGGTGTCCTCTGAGGGGAGACACAAAGTGTAGAGTGTGAGGGCAAAGACTAGAGCAGGAGGGCCTATAATGTAATTTTATTCTGTGGAGAGTTGGATAGGCTTGTAGATAGATTTTTCCTGCCATGCTGAGGGGAGCTCTGCATCTGTGCTGTGTGCCAAGTAGGGCAGAATCTGTCCAGGAGGAGCCCTGGGGTTTGCCTTTTCTTGCCTTCCAAATGAAGTCTTTATATTGCAGATGGTTTGTTTCCTCCCCAGCCCAGCAAATACTTTGTGGTGGCTGCATTGCATCATATTGGCAACTTTAGGGATGTCTAATAAAATAATTAATATAGCTGTGTATCATGTACAATGAAACTGAATCCACAGTGCTTTACATATGACTTTAATAACTGTAATTATGTATTTGAGTGACAATGTAATTCAGGCCCCCCTTGAGCAAAACACTTAAGCAGACATTTAACTTTGAACATGCAGACAGTTCTTTTGAAGTCCACATTTCAGTCTCTGTAAAGATGTAGCTGCATTCACTCCAGTGGCATTTTGATGTGCCATTATCATGAAGCCAGCAAGTGCTTGTAGAACATCTGTGTAGTAACCAAAACTGGAGTTCAGAGATAGCTGAAAAGCTGCAAGGACCACTGTGGCTTGTTCATAGGAGGTTTGTCTGTGCCTTACTCCAGTTCCTTAAACAGCAGAAATTGAGATGAATGATGGCAGTTTCAAACTTTGAAAATTATTCTGATTCTACAGAATCACAGAGTCATTTGGCTTAGAAGGGATATCTTGAGGTCACCTTGTGCAACCCCCCTGCTCAAGCAGGGTCAGCCTAGACCAGGTTTTCCAGGCCTGTGTCCAGTTGAGTATCTCCACAGCTGGAAACTCCACAACCCATTTGGGTGACCTATTCCAGTATTTGATCACTCTCACTGTATAGAAGTGGGGTTTTGGGGTTTATATAGAATTTCGTGGGGGGGGTTATTCTGTCTCTTGCTCCCTCACTGGGCACTGCAGACAGGGCTCTGGCTCCCTCTTCTACATTCCCTCCCATCAGGTGTTTCTACCTTGATAAGGCCCCTCTAAGCCCTCTCTACTCCAGGCTGAACAGCCACACTCTCAGTGACTCCTTATTTGAAAAATGCTCCATTCCTTTAATCCTCTTTGTGGCTTTTTGCTGGATCATTCCATTACGTCCATGTCATCCTCCTGCTGGGAAGCTCAGAACTCGACACGTTGCCAGGTCAGATGTGATCTCAAGAAATTAGATCCAAGTTAAGAACTTGCTGGGTTTGGTTTTGAGTGGCAACACATTGAAATAATAAAGCACTGAGTTTATCACGTAATGTTGAACAGTGACTCTCTGTCAGTGTTCACAGGAGACTTTGGAGGTGCAAATACATAAATTTTGCAGTGAAAATCCAAAATTCAGAGTATATAGGCTCATACATTTGCACATACAAACAAGCTCAGACACTGTTTTCAGGGAATGTTGTATGTTGAACTTAGACACCCCCAACCAAAGTAAAGGAACTGCAGAATTGTATTTTCCCATGCCCTGTTTTGCACAGAGTTTTTGATGTGGTATTTAATTACATCTTCATGGCATTATATTTTCCAGTGGACTCCCAAATCATTGACTGAGCAGGTTAGACAAGTGGTCCCTGAGTCCACCGATGGAAAATGTTCTATTCTGCTCCATTTTATTTTGAATATGACCCCCTGGCCTTCCTTGGTGATTTGTATTTCAGTATGACCTCAATATGTTCCACTCTGTGCAATGTCAGGATGAAAAGATGTTGTCAGGCTGAGGGTAAAGAGAGTCTAACACAAGTGTCTTCCTGGTTTGTCTCACAGCGCCTTATTCTGCTCTATCTAGTTGCTTCACTCATTAATTTATTTTGCCAACATTTTTATGAGGAAAGGAGATGACAACCCAGGTAAAAAGAAATGAAGGTCAGAAACAGAACCTGGAAACTGATTTTTCAAAGTATTAATGTGCTGTGAAGAACTTTCTACTATATTTTCCAAGTAATGGGCCTCTTTTCCTCATGGATTTCTGAGCAATCAGATCCTGGGGTCTCAAAGCATGCAGAAAATGAGTAATAACTAGTCAAATGAGCATGTCAATGTCAGGTGCCAAGTGACCTGAGGGAAAAATCCTGGCGGATGTGCCTACCTGTGTAATTCCAGGCCACTTGTGCTGAGTCAGTAGCAAGAAGCTGGATGTTGATGACCCAAAGCCTTACCCATCCTCTGACTTTCCTCATTCCCTGGAAGCTGCAGCAGGCTTGGCTCCATCTCCAGGGTTGTCTGCACTGGGAAATGGCTTCCAAGTCCTCCTCAGCCAGGAGAGAGCAGACTGGGGCCTTCCTCCACCATCTCCTCCCCTTCCTTCTCGAGCCATCTGGTACCTGCCACTTTCCCCTCCCTCCTCCTCAGTTTGAGATCCCACCAGTGCTACCACAACTTGGTCACCAAGACTGCAGCAGAGAAGGAAGCATCCTGCTCTCTTAGGAATCTTAATTAACCTGCTGTCCTTTCCCTCTGTCTGGGTTTAGTAGTTCTATGCCCACCAAGAAGAAACTTGGTGGGCTTTTAGCTCTGAAACTCGTGTGTTTCTGCAGTGTGGGACTCAAATTGGGACCTACAAAATGCTTCTGAGTTGGACAGATTTGGGTGGCTTTTCCTGGGGACTACAACTTGTGTGTCATCACTTTGTTGGCCTCCAGTGCTCTGTATTTTCAGCTTTGCTATCAAAACCTGGACAGACAAAGGCTGCTTAAAACCAAGTTGCTTGAACCTGGGGAGAACAACCTCTTTCTTTTTTGCCTCAGTTCCAAAAGCAACTGAGCCCTTTGCCTCCTTCTTTCTATGTTCCCCCAGGAGTATTTGGTAGTGAAACAAAATTCCAGGAATGTATGAAAACAGTTTATTTTACAGCCCTTCAAATAATAACCAGTTGGACTTCTTCAAAACCAAAGGGGAAGGAAACCTGCCTGATTGATGAAGCCTTTTGTGTGATTTGTGTTGTAATTACATCTGTTGATTCGTGTTTTAATAGAAAGCCATGGCAAAAATTGCTAGGTAGTCAATGAGGGAAGGAAGTGGAATTTCATTTCTTGTGCACAGTCTACAGCAAGGCTCTGTATTTAAATCAAATATTTTTTCAGTGTTTAAAATGCTTCTTCAACATAGAGTTAGTCAGTCTTATAGTATGCTTATATTAAAATGGGAAAAACCCCTATTAAATATGTCAGTAAAACAAAAGATGCAAGTGGTTTAAAATCTTCTCCACTAAAAAAGTGGTCCCCATAATCTCAATTAAAACAAATGCAAGGTCCATTAATCCATGGAGGAGATTTAAAATGTGAATTAACTTGGGTTTTTTTGTATCTCCAGAACAATGCCTCCAAGCTTTTGCTGGCTATTATGGAAAGCAGGCAAGACAGTGAGAACGCAGAAAGAATCCTTTTCAACATGAGACCAAGAGAACTGGTGAGAAAACTTGTGAATATTCATAAATTTTTTGGCTGAAAAAAAAAGGAAAAAAAAATCTGTCATTAAAACATTTTTTAAATGATCTGCATCTAAGCTGAGAAGTGTTGGCAGGGTATGGTGGCACAATGTCTCAGGATTGCACTAATTCACAAGAAGTACTTTAGAAGGATCAAGCATGCATGATTTCAGTCTTTACGACTTCATTATTTTTAGCCCTTCCAAGCACTTTTCTGTAATTGTTTCCTAACTAAATTATCATCCTCTGGTAGACTGTCTCCAAGTACAGTTTGTCAGGGGCTGGCAAATGAAGCTTGTACAGTTTGTGAAACAGTGCTAACAGAAATGTGTGTGTAGACTTAGAGTATATATAATAAATGTACATTATGTCCCATGAACAAAGGGACTTACAAACAGTTGTTGCTGTATTTTGGAAGAACCCCCATGTTTGTGCAGGTCTCCAGCAACTTTAAATGGGCTGAAAATCTGGAGAAATTGTTCCCAATCCAACTGGCTGTGTCACAGCAGTAACTGAGAGATCTGTGTTTGCACACAGTGTTCTTTCCCTTTTCTTCCTGCATTTGATCTCTCCCTGCCTGGCTTTGTGTTCCAGGTGGACGTGATGAAGAATGCATATAACCAAGGCCTGGACTGTGACCACGAGGAGGAGAGTGGAGATGATGGCATCTCCCCCAAAGATGTTGGCCATAACATCTATATTTTGGCACATCAGGTATGTGTTAGTGCTTGTGTGACTGCTCCCAGCAAAGTGTTACGTGGTTAAAGTCCACACTGTCATGGGTAGAGTGATGCCCTTCACTTGTAGAGAGAGAATGATAGAATTATAGAATGGATTGGGTTGGAAAGGACCTCTGAGATCATCAAGTCCAACCCTTGGGCCGACTCCAGTCCCTTTACCAGATCATGGCACTCAGTGCCACAGCCAAGCTCACCTTAAAAACCTCCAGGGATGGGGAATCCACCCCCTCTCTGGGCAGCCCATTCCAATGCCTGAGCACTCTCTCTGCAAAGAATTTTTTTCTGATCTCCAACTTCAATTTCCCCTGGCAGAGCTTGAGCCCGTGCCCCCTTGTCCTATTGCTGAGTGCCTGGGAGAAGAGACCAACCCCCACCTGGCTAGAACTTCCCTTCAGGTAGTTCTAGACAGTGCTGAGGTCACCTCTGAGCCTCCTCTTCTCCAGGCTAAACACCCCCAGCTCCCTCAGCCTCTCCCCACAGCACTTGTGCTCCACTCCCTTCTCCAGCCTCGTTGCTCTTCTCTGGACCCGCTCCCAGCCCCTCAAGATCTTTCCTGAACTGAGGGGCCCAGAACTGAACACAACACTCAAGGTATGGCCTCACCAGTGCAGAGTCCAGGGGAATAAACAATTATTGGTATAAACAATTTAGAAAGTTTGTTAGTATAAGCTATTTAGAAAGTTTGATGGTAAATGTGGCAGTGGTTTAACAAGATTCCATGGCAAGGTACACTCGGTAATTTGCTGCATACAGGACAGGCTCAGCCAAAACTGCCAGGGAGACCCCCCTGTTGAGTCAGGATGTTCAGAAAGGACCCTCTTGCACTCTCAACTCCTTTCAGAGAGGAATTTAGGCGTGGCTGGATCCAGGCTTAGTCCCAGACTTGGTTTATGTCTAAAGGATTATTATATATGCACAATCTTTCCTTTATATCATCTTGCTAATATTTCAGAGTTCAGCCTGCTATTAATCAATGGCCAGGTGAAATCTGGTGTGGTGAGGAATCTCAACCTCGAGGAGAAATCTTGAGAGGGTTCCTCCTCCAGGGAAGATTCTGTATGTGTTGGTGCTCAGAGCGACTTGGTAGGCTCTTTTGGTGTGAAATAACAATGAAGAGCAAACCAGTTACTGACCACTTAGCTTTGTTTTCTTTTAACATTAGCAGCTCATCGGTATCAATCAAATCATCAATCATGTTATCATTACGGGTGTATTTTGATACCAAGTGAACTTGAGTTAAGGAGATCCCTATTATTTTAGATTTAGTTTGGCAATAATTGGACCTTTTCACTGCTTCCTCCTTTAGAATTCCCTTCCTTCCACTACAGAATTATGCTCTAGTGCCCTCAAGCTTTTTCTGATCCCTTTTTTTTCTCTCCTGGTAAAGGCAGAACGTACAGTGAAGGTTTTTACTGAACGGGCTATTTATTCTTCAGAGCAGTTGGTGTCAAAATTAGTTTATCTTTCAATTATGTTAAAAGTATTGAAAAGATTTTTTAAATTAAAAAAGTAAAGACCACATATTTCTTGATTATATCATAATTGACAGCATTTGGTAGAAATACATGAAAATGTAAGGGCCAGATATTTAAAAATTGCTTTTGCTAAGTAAAAAGAAATTAACAGATGGGGATAGGGAGTGTTCTTTATTCATTATGTTTATTAAATGTTGTTAAGAATTGAATACTCAATGGGGGAAAAAAAGAAAGAAAGCAATCTATAGCTACAGTGGTATTATGCAATGTTTCTTTTAAGCAAGGACTCGGTTTTACTGAATTATGCTCATGTGCTTGCAGCAGATTTGAATCAATATTGTTACTATGTCGATGTCATTGTGGTTGACCACGTTCCACTCCTGTGCTGTGAGTAGGACTGTACATGAGATACCCATGGAAGAGCATGCTATTTTTAGAAAGCATCTGTAGCTGCTCACCTTGCATGGCTATTTACTCCTTGTCTGAATGCTTACAGTGAAAATTTAAATGCCTGCCAAATGGAAATGTTGGTGTTTTCTGCCTACAGTTTGTGTTAAATGAGTCAACAGGGTCTGTGACATGGAGAATATGGATTGGGGGAGTAGAATATAGGCCTAAAAACCCATGAGAAGTGACTGCTGGGGTCATTTTAGGAAAGAGGTCACTACCAAGGGTACACTGGCTAGCCGAGGTGTGGATTAATCTCTGTCCCTAGACATGTATTCAAGGTGCCGGGAAGGTCCATGCTGCCCCTCCAGAGCTATTCCTGATCCATACTCAGCATTTTGGTTGTGTAAGGGTGGATATTTTTACAGCAATTTACTGAGCTCCTTCCTGTAAAATTAAATGTCATGACTGGCTCTGTAGGCTGTAAAAATATCCATCTTTATACAAAAAAAAAAAAGTGAGACTATTTTCTTTTTCTTGCATTTCTGTAACTCAGTACGTGTGTTTACAATAGCTTTGCACCCATGTCAAGCCCCATATCAAAACAAAGCAATGGAAGGGCAGGCAAATTGGGGCCTTTCTCTGTCCTTTGCTAATGAAAAGTTTGAATTCTTGGCACAGGCCTGCTGATCTTTGACCCCAAACTCTTTCCATGTGTGCCCTTTCTCTCACCCTGGGATGGGCAGGATATGAGCGTGGTCCCTCCTCAGTGAGGCCATTGTTGCCGGGTTCCTTTGCTGGCTTCTCCCTCCAAACACCCTCTGCTTTGCTGTGTCAAAGTGGCTTTGTGGTGCCTGGGCTTCAGCATGGCTTGGCTGACCTGAATTACATACTACTTCTTTGCTGTCACAATTCATCTGCCTTACCTTTTTCTCTACAGCCAGTGTGGCTCTTCAGTCACTTCCCTGACACTTCCCTCTGACCACTTGCTCTCGTTACAACTTTTTAGTCCCTCTGTAACAGCAGAATCAAGACCAGGAGTTCCTTTTTTTGCTGTTCCAGCCCTCAAGCACAGCCAGTTTATTTTGGGAAGCTCAGACTTTCAGTTTTTGTCGTTGTGCTCTTTGGGGCCATGGTGGGTTCTGCATTTTGCCACCACGACATCCTCCCTTGCCCTTCCTGTGGGCGATTTTAACAGCAGCAAAAGGCATTCTGGTAAATGTTTCACCTGTGGTACATAGAAAGTTTTACATCTGTCCCAAGCAAGGCTGAGATTTCTGTTGGTAAATCTTAACAGCCTCCCAATCCCTGTGCAGGCACACATGTGTAAGCACATGTGCACTCTTGGTTTTGGTGCACACACACAGGGCTGGCACAGCACCCATGCCATGCTGGTGGTCACAAGTCTTCCACATGTTTCTGTGCCCTCTCTTTACTTTATTTCTTCATCTTCCTCCAGCCTGCCACGTGCCTCAGGCGTGCTGCTTCCTCTGCACTGCCCCCAGGCTGTCTGGGTGCTGCTCCTCCTCACTTTTCCTGTTCTGGGTACTCTGAGCAGAGAGGAGGAGGAGGGAGTGCCACTGAGAGAAAGCAGAACTGAGTTGTCCACGAGGAACTACCCTGGGCTTGCACCCCTGCTCTGCAGCTCCTTCCAGGTGTAGCTCTCCTACATGGAGAAGCGACACCAACCTGGAAAAATAAGCCTGCTATTTGCTAGATAGGAAGGAGAAGAGGAGATAGAAGAGGAGGCTCAGAGGGGACCTCAGCACTGTCTAGAACTACCTGAAGGGAAGTTGTAGCCAGGGGGGGGTTGGTCTCTTCTCCCAGGCACTCAGCAATAGGACAAGGGGGCACGGGCTCAAGCTCTGCCAGGGGAAATTCCAGTTGGAGAGCAGAAAAAAATTCTTTCCAGAGAAAGTGCTCAGGCATTGGAATGGTCTGCCCAGAGAGGGGGTGGATTCCCCATCCCTGGAGGTTTTTAAGGTGAGCTTGGCCGTGGCACTGAGTGCCATGATCTGGTAAAGGGACTGGAGTCGGCCCAAGGGTTGGACTTGATGATCTCAGAGATCTTTTTCAACCCAATCCATTCTATGGTTCTATGATTCACAATTCTCTTGAAAATCCACAGAGGAGATGATGTTTTCTTTGTCTAATTCAAATGTCAGAGCCAAGCCTTGAACCTGACATTGCTAATTCCTTGCAGTAGTCTCAGGTGAATGCCAGAGGTGTTGTGGACTGTTCCATCACCTCTCACACCTCTTCTCTTCGGGCCTCAGTCAATTGGTGTGGTATTTTTATTGCTGACCTTTCAAGAGACCATGTTAAAGCAGGTCACATTTTGTTTTACAAAGTCAGTAAGGATGTCCACAGAGAGACTTCATCTTGATGTGATGTCTGTGTAGAGATTTACAAATGCCAGGGTCATGGGTTCAATCCCCTGTGTGGGCCATTGACTTAAGAGTTGGACTTGATGATCCTTGTGGGTCCCTTCCAACTCAGAATAGTCTGGGATTCTGTGATAGTAACACAAAAAAACTTCCATACTTAATTCTTATGCAGAAGCATTGTTACAGGAGAGTCAAGTTTTTAAATGGCTACCTAGAAAAAACCTAAATTATAACAGGCTAAAGAAATCCTCTGGCATTTCAGATGACTCATTGAGCTTGCTACTTCTTAGTTATAACAAAGTTTTTCAGAAGTTGGTAAACTAAAAAAATACTTCACTGGACTTAGCAATGTTTCTGTGCGGTTCACGATCCCTTTGCATTTACTATGAAGTAAGAGAAGGCTCTGGCTACAACCCCAGGCTGCTGTAGTTTGTATGCGTGTGCTTCTGTCAACAGAAGAGACTTTGGAGCGTTTCTCTGTGTTTTTCAACGAGGTGCAAACTGTCTAAATCAGGCACGAAGCCCAGGCTGTTCCACTGTACCTTTCAGCTTTATTCATGAGTGTCACAGGAACGTGAAATAACTTTGTGCAGCTTCTCTCAGCTCGCAGTGTGGCAAGAGGTCACTTTGATCGTCCTCGATCCAGCAGGGCGGGAGTGGGCAGGGACTCAGGGAGCAAACTGGAATCCTGTAGGAAAATTTTCAGATTTTCAATGCCCTATAAAGTCTTCCATCTGGTTCCCAAATCTGCTGCAGGAGTATAGGGGTGCTGACCCTTCCATGATGTGTGTTCTGTGGTCTCAGACCAGCAAAGTGTTTTAACTGCCCCATTTTAAGTGTGTGTTTAAATGCATTGCTGGAGAGGGAGCACAGGTCTTGGAATGCCACGATATCCTTGTCACCTCCAAGTAAATAGAAGGTTGTTTGGTTGGATTTTTGTTGTTCTTTTAATAAGATGAAGCTAAAATACTATGTAAATCCCAATAGAGTACCAAAAATTGTTATATCTATAAAATTTCCCGGTGCCACCAGGACTTAATTAAAAATCATTTCATCCACTCCATAAGATTGGAATTATTAACCCATTTGCTGCCTGGGCAATTAAAATGGCTATAATTGATGGCATGGATTTATACTCTGGGAGTAGGGATACACTACCAGCTATTTTCTAGAAGTTACTATTTTTTCTGTTTGAAATAGGACTGGTTTGACAATGAGACTTGGATGTGATACGTTCTTTAAGGGGAAACTAAAGTCACTTTTAAAAAGTTTAACTATCCAAATATGAAATACCCTAAGAAGCTCAAAACCATTTGTTTATCTTTCTTTTTAGTGTGTCTTTCTATAGATTTCATCAGATTTGAGTAGACCCAGGGCAGGGACCACCTATATTTCCCACATCAATGCTGTGCCAAGAACTGCATAGTTCTGGGACTCTTACATGCTCCAGCAGAACAAAGAAATGACAAAAAGAACAGTGGTTTCAGAATTTTTTAATCAATTAATCTGCCTTTTTTAGGGTTTTGGAGCAGTTCAAAGCTTTCCTTAATTTTGTTTCTCCCTCTCTTAAGGTAGATGGTATTACCTGGTGTTCCAGGTGAGGACACCAAGCGAGGAGCAGGTACAGACAGCAAGCCCTGAGCTGTCCTGGGAAGCAAATATGTCCTATTTGATGCCCAGTGCTCTGCTTTACCTGCTGCATTGGCCTTCCTCCTGTGCTCAATCAATCCCAGCTACTTAACTAATGAGGAAAATTGGCATTTATTGGGTGGTACAGCTGAGAACGGCATATTCACTGAGCACATTAGTGCTCCAAAAGTCTTTTAAAGGGACACACTAACGTGTATCTTCCAAATAAACTTTCTTGTGCTGCTGCTATTATGGATTGCTAAGGCAAGAAGAGCTTTCATAGGGTAATGAGTACAAATGTGTGTGAGGGAGGTATTGTTAGGCTGAAGTGTTTGTTTTGTGGGGTTGCTATTTTTGGTGGTGTCATTTGGAGCAGCTCCTGGATTTCCTTCACTTTGCTGCATTTTAGCCTTTAGACAGATGAACTTAGACCTTGGTGCTCCTTTTCCCTTGAGTTTCTGTGTGTGTGTATAAAATAAAATGCAATTATTAGAACATATACTCTTGAGACAAATGTGGATTATTGTACTCATCCATTTGTCTTGCCCTGCATA
Organism: Sakesphorus luctuosus; assembly: GCA_013396695.1. Classification (NCBI taxonomy): domain Eukaryota; kingdom Metazoa; phylum Chordata; class Aves; order Passeriformes; family Thamnophilidae; genus Sakesphorus; species Sakesphorus luctuosus. Next base: position 341,620 of record VWZD01005151.1, read on the forward strand.
TAATTTGAGTCAGATAAAGGGATTCCATGGCAAGACCTTCCATAAAGTGATGGTGTAAATTTTCCACGGTTTAGTGTGTGAAGAAACAAGAACAATGTGGGCCTCCAAATGTGGAATGGGATGGCTGTGTGTGACTTTTCCTTTAGGATGAGAATCCAAAGCTTTCTGAACTGGGGGGGGCCTTCCCAGGCTGACAAAACAGCAAATTAGGGGTGAAAATCGACCATTTGAAAAGAAATGCGGATAAAGAAGGCAGAAATTAATTACTCAGTAATGCTCATTGACAAGAACCTTCTGTAAGACACAGCAAGGAGGCACCTGAAAGGAGATTTAGGACAGGGAACTGCTGGAACCAGTTACACCCCCCAGTAATCTGCAGTTGTGACCCAAAACTACCACAATTCCATAATTTATAAACCATTAAGTTGTGCTTGGGTTCTGCAGACAAAGATTTTGAGTTGATTCTGTTTCGTCAATGAAATGTCTTGGTTCATTTGGATTTTTACACATCTCTGACTGGTACACTTAAAAAAAAACTGTTTTGTGTTTAGTGTATGAGAATAGCATTTTAGAAAAAAGACTCAAATGCAAAAAGGTCTGCACTTGTCCGGTGTAAATAGATTTCCTGGGCCAGAATCACTGTTGTATTGAGTGAAATTATAGACTAGTCACATTTTGTGTAGCAATGACCATTGTCAAATTTTGCAGCTGATGTGAACTAGGAGCAATTGGCAGGTATTGCTGGAGATTGTCTTCCCAAACACCAGATGGCAAATGGGGAAAAATACTGTACACTGAAATAAATAAGACCACCTTTTGAGGCCAGAAGATGATCAAATCTATCCCATAGGATAAACCTGCCCTTCAGGATGAATAGCTGTGAGTTTGTGCAATAAGGATGCTCCCCTTCTGCAGGATGGGTAGAATTTTTTAAGCTAAAAGATGTCATTTTTTCACAAGGCTGTGCTGAGCTTTGCAGTTTGCTGGGGGTTTGTGTGTTTGTTGCTTCCTCCTTAACAGAGAAGCTCTTGCTGATAGCAATGCCATATCAAAGGGCTAATGGGAACCAGTCCCAGGAACTCTGACTGTCAGGGGACTTGTATCCTTGGCTGCCAGACCTGAAACTTCTCCTGGAACTTTGATGCTCCACATGTTGTTTTGTAGTTCTCGTCCCGATGAGACAGGCTATGGCATCCAAATGACACTGGCTAATTAAATGTCAGCAGAATCAGAAACACTTGCAAGGCTTTTACACTGAGGTTGCCAAGGTTGAAACAGAAGCCAGGGACGCACATCAGCCTCCTTGAGGCAAATTAGGGTGGGATGTAACTCCACATTGGCCCAGCTGCACTAGAGGGAGGCAGTATGGAGGTTGCCATGAGGGCTTGACACTAATGAGCACCTGCAGGGTTAAACCAAGCCTGTGGCTGGTGTTAGGGCTCAGGTTAAAACCTTGGCAACTTGTCCTTTGTTGTTTTTCCTCCCCACTTTGTTTTCTCTCCCCCCTCCCTCCCCCCCCACCTTCTCCTTCAGCTCAGAATCCTCTTCTGACTGATGAGGATCTTCATGGGACCTCTGTTTTCTCTCTGGGGTCCTGTTGGCTTAGTCTGCTAGGAGCTTCTAGGAGTCAAGCTAGAGCTTTTTCCTGCAGGCTGGGCCACAAAAGTTTTAGCTTATTTTGAATTTTCTGGTTCTGCTTCCCTAGAATAAGATGAAGTGTCTATTAAACATATGTGTGTGATTTATTATATGTGATGTTAATGAGCGATATATCCTGTCTGTGGTGACCGTGCATTTCAGTAGTGCACAGGTGGCCTTAATATTTCTGCTTTGTGGGTTTCTTCTTCTATCTCTAACTTCTGTAATCCTTGTGTTTTGTGGTTTATGAGATTTTTTTGTCATTGGGAAATATGTTGTACTGGTGTCGGGGCCCAAACGTTACACCAGAAGAAATATCTTTTCTTTGTCAAATGTCTGCATTGTGAAATCTTCACATTAGTCTGTGGTTTTACCCTGAAAATTGGCTGTGGGACAATGAAATAAATACTGTTTAAGACATGCTCTGCTCTCAGGCTCTGTTTGCAGCCCTGCACTAGCAACACCCATAGTACCTTTTTATTGCTGTCTGAAGCAGCACGGGCTGGGCAAGAGTGACTTTAGTCCTTTGGTTCTCTGTCACCAGTGGGGATGTTCCTCAGCTTCCCACCTGAAGAACAGGTCTCCATTTAGCCATATCCACAGCTGGTCTAGGTGGGAATGCCTCCACTGGAAGTAGGCAAGCAATCCTGATTTATCCTAGTGGAGAACTGACCTGTTGCCTTCAAACTGTGCTCTCACCCTGCTTGTGTTTGGCATGCACAGTCTCCATTCAAAGTGATGATGGATGGCTGAAAAACACAATGGCTTGACTTAAAACTTCACTGTTGAAACTGCTTAGAGAAGTGCTGTGTGGAATTAAAAATCCTTTGATTTGTAAAGCCAGCAAACTCAATCCAGAAGCCACTGGGAGGCAATAAATGTGGACCCACCTGGTGCCATCTTTCCAAAGTCACTCTGCAAAGCAGACTGTACTTTGTCACCTTCAGCTGCTCCGTGTGCATAGTGCCTGCTCAGAAATGTGTGTCATGTGGCTGCTGACTTTGCTCAGATTGCCACAAACTCCCCTTGGTTTGGAAGCTGAATTACACTGAGAGTTGATTTTTCGCTCTGGGGCTTTTCCATTAGAGGTGGCCATCAAATAAAGCAAAATGCTCTTTTTCTTATATCTTAAGCACAACTACACCACTTCATTCTAAGCTGGGAGGAACTTGCTTTGTTTGTTTTGAGGGAAAGTGAGGGTAACCTTGGAAATATTATGGAAGTGAAGTCTGGTCTCACTTAATAGTATCAGAGCAGTTCTAGCAGGCCTCAGATATCTGCACACCTTAATTAAAATTGGGGGGGTACATCTTCTCTAACAAAGACACACTTTTTTATGTTCAATAGTCACTGAAGTAATTACAGGTTAACAAAAATAAAGAGCATTAAACAGAATGTCAAAATATGCCTGTTCCTCACAGTTGCTCTGTTTTAACTCTCATCTCGTCTGATGTCATAATTTAATTAGGTATCTCAGCCATCACAGAGTTTTCCAGACAAGATCTGAATTTGTAATGTACAAACTGGCAGGGCTCAGTTGCCATCCTCTTATTTCACTTGTTTAACACAGTGCAGAAAATGAGGTCCACTTTGCACTTCTTCTGAGGCAGCTTTATGAGATACTGAATAAAAGTGCCCAGCTGTGAAATTTAGTTTTATTATGCTTTTCTGCACCCAAAGTGAGGTGATCAGTTACTTATGATCACCTTCAGACCTGCACATGGATAAGCATCTAATCAACCCAGCGTTAAAGAAATAGTTTCTCTGCCTTTTTGCCTGGGCAAGGATTTTCAGAGTTTGTTTTACAAATGATGTGGCCTTAAATGAACTTGGGCTTTCCGGCCTTTTCTCTCTTTGAGGCTGCACAACACCATTTAGCTGCTAGTTGGTTGTGTAAAGTAGCCTTAGTTGTGAATATCTGATGAAGAGAGACATGACATTTTTACCCTTTTGCTCTCCCAGCAGGAACTGTTACTTCACAGGTGCCAGGTGAAAGTGCTCTCCTGAGGACAATAGGTTTGGAAAGAGCAACTCATCATTTTGCTTTCTCTTCTCTCTGTTCTTATGCTCCTAATTTTATTTTTTTTAGGGATGTTTTGGTCTGCTGATTGGAGGGGGAGGCAGAGGCTCAACAGCATGATTGAAACTGCTGGAAAATCTCACTGCTGTAATTGTTTAAAGGAAGAGATCTCTGAGTTCCTGTCCATCTCCACACTTGTACACTGCCCTGTTTTGTCCCAGCATATATTGGGAAATCCATGTCTTCTGTGAATTTGGTAGATTGCAGTTTCAGCAGTTTACTTGCTATTTTAGTCTCATATATTTTTGACTCTAAATGAGCAAGTTGTGCTTTCCTAAGTGATGTAAATGTGGGATGCTGACAGGAGTGGGTATGAACAGATGTTTTACTTTGCCAGTGATGCAGGCTGCACATTTCAGGGCAGAGACTGAGCTTGTTTCCACATAGTTTAGGTAGACCCTGAAGAAAAGGATGAGTCCATTCTGGAAGCATCAACCCATGAGATACTTTCTGCTCCACTCATGGTGCCAGAGGAAGGGAGGTTGGCTGCCAGCCAACATCTTCTGGTGCTATGGCTTTCAGAAGGAGGTGTGTCCATCCTTAAAGACTTAAAACAGTGGTACCCCTCACCACATTGCCCCCAAATTAAGAGTTCCTCCTTTTGTTTGTTTATGTCAGCCTTGCTTTGCTTTAGAAGCCACATATTAGACAGAGCTGTTTGGCAGAGAATCACGTTCAGAAGAGAAGGGAAATGTAGAAATTAAAGTGCTTGGTAGCTAAAGGAGTTTAGGAGTTCCTGGAAAGGGTGTGCCTTTCATAGCTCTCCTACCTCAGGTCTATGTGTGTATATTTTATGAATACAAAGTGTTGGTGCTTTTAGAGGTGAACAGTTCTCTTGCTGTGTGGGTTTGGGATTCATAGACACACAACTCAGTGTCTCTACAGTATTGGTGAGCAATATTTTATCTGCCTTTCACAGGAGTTGTGTGTGTGGTTGGGATCTTCTTCCTTGTGCTGTGAAAAACACCAGTTGCAGTAACTCTGCTCTCCCTTTTCCATTGAACTTTCTTGTTATGCTTCTATAATCACGTCTGACTCTTCCATCATCCCCTTATTTCCTTCCATCCTGCACCCTCTAAAACTTTGCTTACAGTAAGGATAGGAGGCAGCCTACGAGGGCAGCTGTGTCATCCTGTGAGAATATTTCTGGATTGCACACTGCTGTCCACATTCTGTGTTCAGTATGGTCAGTGGACACCAAAATCCAAATGTGGCCATTGCATGCGTTGAGCTGGTTTGACTCAAGCACGAACAGATGCCCAGGACAGTTCCATGTAGCCTGCAGAGATGTTTCACTTACATCCACCTCAAATTAACTTTGTTTGGTTGCAACATCTTTTATCTGGCCTGAACACATACCTACACTTTATTTATTTATTTATTTGGTTTGCAAGTAAAAGAAATTATGAAGAAGTGCAAGTAAAACTTATTGAAATATTAACAAGTCATTTTACCTTCTGCTGCTTTTCATCAGGGGAAAAGAGAACAGCAAACCCACAACAAAAAATAGCAGTAAAATTACTGTGGGGGGTGGAGGGCACTGCAAACATAATAGTGATATAATCACTTAACTGTGGTGGTTTCTTTTATAATATTGAGGTGTTTTAATTCTCTGTTCCCTGTGAGGTGGATCACTGTTATCCACAATTTGTAGTGTGCACCACATGGAGCCTGGGAAGGAGGGCTGGTGTCTCAGAGGTTGCAGGAGGCCATGGGAGACTCAGCAGCAGAATCCAGAGCCTCTGGACCACCCAGGAGCCTGCTCATGGACCACAAGCCATCAGGGAAAGATTAACTCCAAACCCTTTTGGTTGCTCTGAATGGTGTAATCATCTAAATGAAATCAATGAATACTTGATTTGAGAGCCTCCCATTGCTCCATCCCTGCTGTTTCTAATGTTTGTTACCAGATTGCTTTGTGGTGGAGTGCAAAGGTACCGCTCTATAAAACCGTAATGACTTCTGGAAAGGAAGTTGCCCCCATGCATTGCAGAGAGCACCATTCAGTTTTGATTGGAACGTGGGGAGCTGAGAAGCTGTTATTGCTTTCAGTACAGCCAGTTGGAATAAAAAGTTCTGCTGGGTTATGGTTAAGATGATGTTTCCTTTTCCCTTGCTTTCTCTCTATCCTTGTTTACCAATGGATTGGGAATGTTCTCATTTGCCCTGGGCAGGGAGTTGGAATGTGGTAAGGTCATAGCATGCTGAGGAAGAGGAACTCATTTTCTGTGTCCTACCCTTCCATGTCCTCACCCATCCTGCTTGCTACTCCCTTGACTTTCTCTTTGCTGCTGTTTCTCCGTCCTTGGGGTGTTTCTTGTCAGTCCTCAGACATCCTTTTTATCCTTTCCTGCTCTCTAAGCAGAAAATGAAACATTCGGTGAGATGACTGGGTTTATCCCCCTGTGAGGGGGTTTGGTGGTGCTGGATCTCACACTGCCTCTGGCTCCTGGAGCCAAAGGGACTGAAGAGGCAAAAAGAGGAAGAGATTCCAGCTGTAAATGAGTCCCAGCTGCACAAATCTGTTTGCACAGCGAGGTGAAACTCATCTGAGCAGATGCAACTATTGTGCTGCTGCTGCAAGTTCCATCTTGCCCCATTACTCCCTGGTGAAAGACTACTGGCCTTTGGGCTGGCAACTCACCCTGCAGGACTTCAGGTTACTGCCAGGGTAGGGGAGAAGCTTAATCCACAGCACATCTCTCAGATGTCATGCACTGGGCATCAGGGCTGTGCAAATACTCTTGCCTCCCTTTCCCCAAGGTCTGTAGTTCATGAACTTCCAGGATTGTGGAGTGGCCTCTGTGCCCTGACAGGCAGGAGGGGGCTGACTGGCACACCAGGGGGTTGCCCAGTGAGCTGAGCCGGGGCGTGGGGCAAGGGCAGAGAGGGCACTGGGCAGTTCTGGAGCTTACAAGGACACCCCACATCCAGTTCCCACCCCAAAACCAGCCCCAGTGCCCAGCACACTCCTGATGGTGCCTAACCCAGTGCCCTGCCCCTGTCAGGTGTGCCAGGGATCTCCCCATCAGCAACAGCCTTACTGCTGCCTTACAGCTGTGAGGAGAAACTAGGGGACACTGTTAACAAGGATAATAATTATTTAAATATTACACACACACACACACACACACACACACACACACACACATTTTTCAGGTGTTTGTAATACTTCTTAATGTTTTAAGACCCAAGAGCTGTTTGTGTCTTTATTTCTGCTTCTCAGCCAGTACTTTTCCTGATACTCCATCAACCTGTCTCAGGAACTCAGTTTAACATGTTTGACACTTTGCCTGTGAACCAACTCTTCCATGAAAACCCTAATTGCCTACAGGACACTAAGCATCACTCATTTAGATCCCTTTAAAATTCTAGTCATAAAAAGTCACCTTTACCCCCCAGATTAGGCAGTTTTAAAATGCTGGAGAGTGGAATAGATCTCTCAGAATTTGGGGGTCTTTAACCTGCTGTTTTTAGCTTGTATTTCTTGTAGTGCTGTCTTTTTTTAGGACTTCAGCAAAGCCTGGTGGGCAGTGGAGAATAACTTTCCTCTTTTCCCAGAAATTGTTCCATATGCGCACATATATACACACACATGTATTTTGGCAAACTAATGTACTATCCCAGGGCAGTAAGTTAATGCCAGGCTGATGAAATAAGTAAATGTTCAGAGCTTTGAATCACTTTTTCATTGAGAACATTTAAATAACTTCATTTTTTTTGTTCAAGGTAATCTTGGCTTTAAAACAAAAGGCCTGCTGGAAACCCACATATTGTTAATTGCAAAAGCTGGGTCTGCTGTGGTTTTCCACACTGCTGATCAGATATGGCATCCCAGATGAGTAGCAGATCTGATTTTACAGTCATGTTGTGTCAGGAGTTTAGACTGAGTATTACTTGTAATTCTGTCATTTGTCTCTACTGTTTCTTTATTAATGCCTTTAGTGTTCTTGGTCTGTCCTCAATCTTTCACATTTTGTACTGAGGCTTTATTACAGTGTTTTCCAAAATTTTTAAGTAAAAGTCTTTCAAGATGAACAGCAGTCCTTCCTCAGGAGCTGACTGAAAGTCAAATGATCTTTATTCATATAATTATTGCCTTAGACATCCCCTCTGGAAATCAGTGTTCCATTCTGTGGTATTGCTTCCTTGTCCCTACATTCCTTGATGAGGAGTAAAACACAGTGTTGACATCTAAAATATTGTCACTGGCTTGGCTGATGGGTGAGTGAGTAAATGACTCAGAGAGTTTTCTCCTCAGCTGTGATTTTTTTCTGGGTTTTTTTGCAAATTCAGGCCCTAATGATGGTTATTTTTTAATCAGTTATATTTGCTGTGCATTTTTGAGAAGCATTTTTGAACTTTGCTTTGCAAACATCAATGGGGGTGGTTCTTTTCATTCTAGTTGCTATTGGCCATATCCATGTGGTGTTTTGTCTTCCAGCTGCCCCAAAAGATTTGTGATATAACATAGGAGTTAATTATGAAAAAATATATCACTCAGAACTTCCACAGCCTTTACATGCCACTCACAGACTGTCACCTTGGGTGTATTATAGGCTTGGGAAAACCTTCAATAGAATCATAGAATCATAAAATCGATTGGGCTGGAAAAGACCTCCGAGATCATCAAGTCCAACCCTTGGGCCAACTCCACTCCCTTTACCAGATCATGGCACTCAGGGCCACGGCCAAGCTCACCTTAAAAACCTCCAGGGATGGGGAATCCACCCCCTCTCTGGGCAGCCCATTCCAATGCCTGAGCACTCTCTCTCTGGAAAGAAGTTTTTTCTGATCTCCAATTTCCCCTGGCAGAGCTTGAGCCCGTGCCCCCTTGTCGTATTGCTGAGTGCCTGGGAGAAGAGACCAACCCCCACCTGGCTAGAACTTCCCTTCAGGTAGTTCTAGACAGTGCTGAGGTCACCTCTCAGCCTCCTCTTCTCCAGCACAAACACCCCCAGCTCCCTCAGCCTCTCCCCACAGCACTTGTGCTCCACTCCCTTCTCCAGCCTCGTTGCTCTTCTCTGGACCCGCTCCAGCCCCTCAAGATCTTTCCTGAACTGAGGGGCCCAGAACTGAACACAACACTCAAGGTGTGGCCTCCCCAAGGCAGAGTCCAGGGGAAGGGTCACTGCCCTGGGCCTGCTGGCCACGCTAGTTTTGATCCAGGCCAGGATCCCATTGGCCTTCTTGGCCACCTGGGCCTTTAGGTTCACAGTTTGTCACTACATTGTTACTTTCCTTGATCTCACAGAAGGCTCTGTGCTGGTCAAGGGCTCTGTTGACACCATCCCCTGTGCCCTTTGATCTCCTTACAGGGCAAAGGAAGGATCGTGAAAGCAGAGCTTCAGAAAACACTGTGGCTGCCAAATAACAGCCTTTCTAAAGCTGTTCTGTGTCAGACTGTATCTCTGCTTCAGACCTGAGCTCCCACAGATTGCTGTCCATGACAGTCTTTCATCACTGGAGCTGTGACAGTACAGAAATATTATTATTGTGTCAAGGAATCCATCCCATGCAGGAACTGCAATACGAGCAGAAAACAGATGGGCCCTTTGTCCTGAGGTCACTCTCTGAAGGTCCAGAGTACACAGAAGGGAAGTGGATACAGAGAGATGTGGAAGCAGAGATAAGTGAAGTTATGAGTGCTCTTTGCCCAGGAGAAGATTCACCTTCACCACCCAAGGGCTGCCAGTGCCTTTAGGTCCCCCCCTGAAATCTGCTGCAGTTCCTGCAGTTCCTCAGTCAGCAATCCCTGCTTGTTCCTGCTGTGTCTTTGCTGGCAGCTGGAGATTTCATATGGTTCACAAATGGCATTTCAATTCTGTATAGGAATTTAAGTATGATTATAGAAAGTGTTTTGTTGTACTAATGGAAATTGCTGAATCTATACCATGTCCCTTTCTCCAAGCTGGCATACTTTTAATAAGACAACCTATCCATACATCCTTGACTTGCCATTTGTTAGAAACCTCTAAATCTTAACGGTTCATATTGGAGAAATAAAGGTCAAAGTACAGGCAAAGTTGCTCTGTATTAGAGAAGATGAAAAAAGGGGAATATATTTGCTTCTGGTTATGCTAATTCATCACTCCAAGCACGGTGTGATTGTGTTCTGTCTAGTCTGTTCTTTTCTTTGTGTCTTAAAGAAGAGATACAGCCAAAGTAAAGGGCATTTGGAGATATAGACAAGGGAAATAATTGAGTCACAGAGAGTCTTCTGTTTGAGGAGGGATGGGAAAGATAGGGATTGTTTTAATTTAAAGAAGAGCCAAATAACAGAGAACATGACAGTAGTGGACAGAATGATGAATGATACTGAGGAGATGAACTGGGCACTGGTGCTTGCCCTTTCTTAAGTACAAAAGCAGAGGGACATCCAATAAAGCAGAAAGGCAAAAACAGTAATGCTGTTTAAAGAGAATTTTTAAAGAGTAACTATCTCCTTTGCACAAGCTCATTGTGTTCCTCCATCATTCTAGAGCCTGTATTGAGTGGGATGCGAAAGCTCTCTAGAAAATGAATTCCAGTTGCCTTGCTAAGCAGTTGTTGCGGCCATACTGCAAAGGCTGCTCACTGGATTATGGGCCTTGTGTGAAGGAGAAGAACTAGTCAGGTGGTCTTATCTATCTAGAACTTCTTTAGTCTCAAAAACAAGTGGATGTTTCAGTTAAAACATGAATAGATGTAATGAGACTATCCATGCATTTGCTACATGGCATAAAAAATGAACAGTTTAGGGCAGAAATCTACTTTCAACACAAAGAATATTCCTCTGCAGTTGACCCTCATGTTATTTTTCATAAAATGCTGATGTTCTGCCACATTGGCTCAGGGCCAAGCAGAATTCTGTCCGCAGGGAAGCTGTAGGAAGCACATTTATTCTTCCTGAATATCCCTTCCTGGTATTTTCTTTTCTTTTGGATGTTCCATTTAGTGTTCATCTTTAATTAATAAGTTTGTATCAAGATCCAGAAGGAACTTAAAATAGAGTAAATTGTATATGTGGCTCCTCCATGCCCTCTTGGGATATAAAAGAGGGGATAGTGAGACATGCAATTATCTTACAAATGAGCAAGATCACTTTCTGGTTGGATTATTACAAGATCTGTTTGGATCCACTGTTCCCTCTAGCCTTGATCCCCGGCAGCCCTTTTGTAGCTGTGCTATTATTGTTATAATTCCTCCCCGGACTGTGCTATTTCATGTAGTACAATCCCAGCCCACCTGTGGTGCCCATCCCTTCAAAGCCTGGCTCCTGTGGTCATTTTGCGTTGTTTCTGATGCCTGTGTCTAGTCTGTGATTCAGACCTGCATCACATCTGCAAGGCCTTCCTGCCTTGGTTTTTCCCACCCTTACATAGGTGAAAAGCTTCATCCTACCACTCAGTAGGATATGGGAGAAATTGCATTTTTAGAGGGTCCTCATGCCTTATAATTAGGTCTTTGTTTTTCACTCAGCTAAGGGAGGTCATGAATGCATTTGTCAGCATTCTTGGGTTTAAACTGTGCCACCATTGAGAATTTAAAATATTAACTATTCAGCATAGAACAGATGTATTTTATGAATCATGTTAAGTGTATAATTTATAAAAGCTTGTAGCAGACACATATCTCTGTGTGTGTGTGTAAATATTTGCTATGTCACCATCCCAGGTGGTTTTAAACTGAGATTGGCCGTGGCACTGAGTGCCATGATCTGGTAAAGGGAGTGGAGTTGGACCAAGGGTTGGACTTGATGATCTCGGAGGTCTTTTCCAACCCAATCCATTCTATGATTCCATGTATATAAACTGTGCAGTTAGGAATGTGTTTTCCCACCACTGCAGTCTGAAATAGTTGTGAGCATTATCTTGCCAACCCTCAAATACCAACCTACAACCTGGTTTGGCTGTTTGAAGTCGCAGAGAAAAGTTAATTGTAAATGTAATTGCGTACTCAGAGGTACGCAAATTTTATGTCTAAACTCAAGTGAAAAGAAGCATTCAGTCTAATTTTTTGGCATTTGTCAAAAGGCCTCCAGAAACCATGCAGGCTGCAGGCTAAGCTGCCTTTCATAAATCTCAGCCAAAGACTTGCTGCTGACTTTTTAAGACTAAATTATTTCTATTGTTCTGAAGTAATTACAATTTGGTTGTTATCTGTGGAAAGAGCCCCACTGGGTTGAGCATGTAAGTATATGGGGAGAGGGGGGGGAAGGAGGATTTGTGGTAGTTAAGTGGAGATGATAAAGCTGAAAACATAGCAGCAGGACATAAATCAGATTTCTCTTCTTTTTCTAGTTGGCTCGTCACAATAAAACATTGCAACAGATGCTGAAGCCAGGGTCGGATCCAGATGAAGGAGATGAAGCCTTGAGGTTTTATGCCAAACACACTGCACAGATAGAGGTAAAGAATTGCTCACTGCAAGATTAACTGTGAGACAAGTCTGCATCTTGTGTGTGCTGTATCACCTTTTTTAAGCTTCTGAGCAGCAAAGCTTATTCAAATGGTGTAGGTTATTTATGAGGAGAAAGTTGAATAATGTGCTTTGGGCTGTGGGAGGAAAAAGGAATGCACCTCCATCAAAAAGGGCTCCAAATAATCATTTTCCAGTCGCTTTCCTGTGTGTTACCAAACATGTTTTGTTAGGGAAATACTGACTGTGGATAGTAGCTGTGTCATGAAGTCAAGAATAATCTTGTATGGTACATCACTCAAATAAATAATCATGACTTTCAAAGCCAGTGGTGCTGGCTGATCAAATTAAAAGTCTGGCTGGAGTACAAAGGGGTTTTGAAGTGGTGTAGACATTCAGTATGGCCTTTGTTTAAAAGACTGAGGCTTGGCCTGGTTCAGCAGTTCTGTTCTCTATTTTAAACTTTACACCTGCCACGGACTGGATTTAGAGCAAGACCCAGAGAGGTATTTGGGTTCTTAATTCTTCCATCCCTTTCTGAGCTCCTGCAGGTTTCAGGGGGCCATGGGCACCCCCAGAGGGGCTGGGCACTGGGGCAGCTCGAGCTGCAGTGGCTTTGGAAGGAGCAAAATCTCCGTGGTGCCAAGGCAGCTGCTGCCAGAGCCTGGGGGAGCAGAGGCATCTGGCGCTCTCTCAGAAAGGCTGCAGCCACTCCAAAACTGGCCAAGGATGAAAAATGCACAGCATGGTTGCACCCAGGGCCAGCCTGAACGTGATCCAACAATCTCCCAGCCCTTCACTGGGCTCCCAGGCCCCACCAGCGCTGAAGCTGAGCTTGCCTGGAGAGGGAGCAGTCCTGGCACAGGTGCCTCAGGTCCAGGTTGTCCTGCCTTCCATTGAGGCTGGGCCCTTCTCTGCTTCCTACCATCCTTTTTGCCTGATCCTGGCCATGTTATCCCACCCCACAGTAGATGGAAGCTCTGTGGCTGTCCAGAAGGCAGCTCAGTGCTCCTATTAACATATTTTGAGTGTTGCTCAGGTATCTCCTGGCAATTACCAGCCAAGTTATCTGGGTAGGTTGTAAATTTAGGCATTAAACAAGAACTGTGGTCAGTTTTTCCATGGTCAGTATCTACTTCTGCAGCCCAGCATTGCTGCTGTGCAAAGTAGATGTCCACAGGTCCTTCTCTGAAAGCAGACCTAGACCTGTTTGGGGTATCAGATATTATATCCCCTATATTAAGGTATCTCATTTGTTTGATTTGAAAGTCAAATAGTGGGGATTTTTCCACCAGTGGCTGTACAGAGACATGGGTTTAGGAGTCAAAATGAATCTTCTACCCATTTCTGTATTTTTAGTAATGCAGATCAGAATGGGGAAGCAATTTTGATGAGAGTGTGGCGAGAGTAAATAAAATCTACCTTGCTCACTGAGCACTTGGTCAGTCCTGAAATACAAACAATTCTTTTGCCAAGTAAGAAGATGAAGACTGACAAGATATGGCTGCTCTCTGAGTAACAAGGTGCTATTTTTGCATGTTCACCTTCACAACTTATCCCATCATAGAAATAGACTCAAGGTGAGAAAATAATTTTGTAATGTGAGCAGAGAGCCCCTGAACTTCTACACTTTTTACTGGGAGAGTTTTGTTTTAATCTGCTGCCAAATGGAAGTGTTCTGAATTAGAACATTTTTTTATATTTGGGAAATCTGGACCTGGATGTTGCTTAAGACATGTGTTGGCCACCTTATTCAGGCAGGGTTTTGAAAATAAAAAAGCATTTTTACTCTATTTTGGGATTGATTAGTTCAACTTCATTGTAATGTTCAAATAATTTATGCATTAATTTGTAAATAAAAGAGGAGCTGTGAACAAGAAAAGATAACGACAAGATGATTGGATGGTCAGTGATCCTGACCAAAACGTGGATTTTGTTCATAGATAGTTCGCCACGACAGAACAATGGAACAGATTGTCTTCCCTGTCCCCAATATCTGTGAATTCCTCACTCGGGAATCCAAATGTCGAGTGTTCAACACAACAGAGAGAGATGAGCAAGGGAGCAAAGTCAATGACTTCTTCCAGCAGACAGATGATCTCTACAACGAGATGAAATGGCAAAAGAAAATTAGGAGTAAGTATTGCAATTTAAAAAATAGCTTAATTATGCTAAACCCCTGTTTTAAACCTTAAAATCCTTTCATTTTAATAATACACTTTTCTCTGTTCCCTCTGATGCCACAACAGGCGAAACTGTTGAGGGTTTGAGAGTGCAGGTCAGCTGAGACACTTGCAAGCCACCATAAAAGAGGCATAATCTGGAGCAGTTAGTAATGTGTTCAAGATGCTGTTTTGGGCTCCAAAAGTTAAATTGAGGGATGGATGAACTGGGTGTAGTTCTACTACACTCAATAGCATTGCACCTAATTAAGCTAAGGCCCCTAATATTTAACAAAAACATGTGTAGCTGCATATTTGAGGTTTGCAGATTCCTAAAAGACCATTAAAAAACTTGTAAATGTCAGTCACTTAAAAAATATCTCTCAGCAGAACCTCAGCTGCTTTAAATCCACCCAGCTCCCATGGAGTCAGTTCCCCTCTGCCAGTTCACATGAGCCTTGCCTGACTGGGCTGCAGAGTGTCCCACTGGTGTGTACCCCATGGCAGTGGGAGAGGCTGGCAGGCATGGCCAGGATCATGGGCAGAGATCAAAGCAGGGGCACGAGGAGGAGGTGCAGCGAAGCCAAGGCAGGTATCCTGATTTTCTAGTTTAGTTTGCACCAGGGAATGAGCTGTTGAAGAGCAGTGCCAAAGAAAAGGACCTGGGGGTCCTGGTGGGTGGCCAGTTGGCCATGAGCCAGCAATGCCCTGGAGCCGGAAGGGACATCCCTGTCCTGGGGGACACCAGGCCCAGCATCACCAGCCGGGGCAGGGAGGGGATTGTCCTGCTCTGCTCTGTACTGAGGCAGCCTCACCTGCAATGGTGGGGCAGTTTGGGGTGGCACAATGCAAGGAAGATATTGAGCCATTAGAGAGTGTCCAAAGGAGGGCAGTGAAGATGGTGAAGGGTCTGAGGGGAAGTGTGTGAAGACACTGAGGGTACCTGGTGTGTTCAGCTGGAGAAGAGGAGACTGAGGGGAGACTTNGTGACTCTTGGGGATGGTCCTGTACAGGGCCAGGAGTTGGACTGGATGATCCTTGTGGGTCCCTTCCAACTCAGCATATTCTGTGATTCTGTCAGAACTGCTGGCCCTCAGCAGGAATGGGGCTGCTGCTGATGTCCCAGGGACAGGAGGCTCCTGCCAGCTCAGCCACTCTCAACTCTGCCCTTTGCTTTTGGAGCAAAAGGTTGTATTTTATATATCACAGAATGGCCTGGGTTGAGAGGGACATTAAAGATCACTTTATTTCAACCTGCTGCCATGGGCAGGGACACTTTCCACTGTCCCAGGCTGCTCAGGGCCCCATCCAGCCTGGCCTCAGACACTTCCAGGGATGGGGCAGCCACAGCTTCTCTGGGCAACCTGTGCCAGGGCCTGCCCACCCTCACAGGGAAGAATTTCTCACTGATATCCAATCTAAACCTACGCTTCTTTAGTCTGAAGCCATTCCCCCTTGTCCTGTCACTCCAGGCCCTTGGAAATAGTCTCTCTCCATCTTCCTTGTGGGCTCCCTTCAGGTACTAGAAGGCCACAATCAGCTCACCCTGAAGCCTTCCCTTCTCCAGGCTGAACATACATAAAAATACATGAGAGTGATCATGTCATTCACTGCTAAAATGCAGATGCTTTAGGAGTGGTACACATCAGCTACTCACAGAACTGATGAGGAAGGAATGGAGGAAGAGGGTCTGTGGTCAGAGCAGCAGGGAGTTTGGATAGTCACAGCAATATGTGACATCCTTAATGTGATGGAAACCTGGATGTTGGTTGCAATTTTTATAAATGACAATTTTAAGGCTGTAGTTTTCATCAGCAGTAGTAAGTTTTCAGCATGAACCCTCTCAATCCAGGTCTTCTTCTCTTGGTGGCATTCTAAGAACTTGTCTGTACTGGCAAGCTGACTGGAATAGAAGTTGAAAAATAAATGATTCCAAAATAACTCCCTATCTGCACTGTCTGCTTGGGAATCAAAGTCACTGGAATTGTAGCAAAATTGCTTCAGTAACAATATCATATCTGGGCATTTTGCTTAAGAAACACAAGTAAAAGAGCCCAACTCAACACTTAGATAGACCAGATCTGCTTAATGCTATAAACAGAGAAAATTGGTTTATTTTTATTCAGGGGAGAAATTCCTCCATTGCTTCCATCAGTGGAATAGCTCATAGGTGTCTCTGTTGGGGCTTTTTTTCATTTGAAAAGATAATACAGTTGAGGCTCAGTTCATCCCTTAGCCAAGTATCTGTTAGCATGCAGTATGTGTTGCTTAAATTGACAGATGTCACTTGCAGGGGCTCCAAATGCTTAAATCTCAACAGTCAGCAGCATAAGGTTATCACAGTGACATCTGAATATTTGCCATTAAAGTCTCTTTATACTAAAGCCTGACACAACCATATGCAGTTGGAGGAGTCTGGAGGTTTATAAAAAGTTAGCTGGTTGCTCAGCATACATGCAGAAGGTTTTCCCTGCTTTAAAATCTAATTAGTAGGGATACATCATGTTCAAAACCCCTCTGGCTAGAGGTTTTTTTACACTGTTGCGCGTAGAATCTTGTTTTAAATGTTCATTTAAACATGTTGTGGTGCAGTCATATATATGAAGTGCTTGCCTGGGTCTTACTCCCCTCTGATTTTGTTCTTATCCTTCTTGCTGAATCATTTCTGTGAGTCTGGACACAAAATCTTAACCCTGTTTTGCCCTCTTTAGCCTTTTCTGAGTAGGTTATGGATTCTCTGGGATATAGAGTATTTCTGTGTGTTTGTACAGCACTTCACATGTGGAGATTGGGGCTTGCCTGAGTCCTTTGGAGCAGGAGGACAGAGCTGTTTGGCAGCAGGTGACCTTGGACATCTGAGTATCATGCAGGAAATAGTCAGCTCTAGTAGTACCAGCACCCAGTCAGACCACATTTTATCTGCTTCCCAAAGCAGATCCAGATGTTTTCAGTCAGACAGAGGTGGGGAAAATGCCACAGCTCTGAAACCATGCCTGTTCCATCATTCTTTGCATAATGCCATCAGTATGCTTGGTCCAAATAGGTTATCTGGATGACCCACTCTGGGTCTTCTGGTTGACTAGCATTCAGAGTGCTAAAATCTATTTTTCATGGCTGCAGTTTCATAGGCAAAATACTCAGTCCCAAAATCTTACCAGAGGCAAAACTCCTGTATATCTTTGAATTAAAAGGTCTGCTTGAAACTATGTTTTATGGCAAACCTATGTTTAATATCTGTGTATTTTAATTAATTTTAAAGATCTGCATATTTTCTACATTAATGTGTATTTTTAAATTTCCTTCAGATCATTGCTGATCGAGTTTCTTCCTGCTTTCATTTTATTGATTGCTGCTCTTCTCTCCTTTCTAGATAATCAAACCCTGTTCTGGTTCTCCAGACACATCTCTCTCTGGGGGAGCATTTCCTTCAACCTTGCTGTGTTCATCAATTTAGCAGTTGCTCTGTTCTACCCTTTTGGAGATGATGGAGACGAAGGCAAGTGGAGTTTGGTTTTATTTTTCCTTTTAATTTTAAATGCTTTAATTTCTGAGGTAACAAAACTGCATCTTCAGGTACTGCAGAAGCCATTTAGTATTTCCTAAGTAGGTGCCAGATGTTGTCTGAAATGTGGTAGTTGATCTGCATTTCATGTGGCCCACACATTGTGGAGTGAAATGGACAAAAGCTGAAGATGATCCACATGATCTGAGCTATTTTTTTTTATATTGCCATATCACAGTGTCCTGTTGCACACACTCAGTTGCAGCTTCTGAACTAAAGGAGGATTCCTGGCAGCAGGGGGACAGAGATTCCTTCAAAAAGAACAAATTAAATGACTTGCAGCCTGGAAAATGCATGGAATAGAATGATTTGAAAACTATAGCTTGTTGGCTTTTGACTGTGTTGTTCATTGGGATAAAAGGGCATAACTGTTGCAGAGCATAAATGCATTATATTGAAGTATTCTTAAAACATATGATTCTGTCTCTGCTTCATCCCATGTCACAGGAAATATTTAATGAAATTTATTGTTTGCTATAATGCAGCAGACTAGCAGGAGGCCTCTTTGAAGCCAAAACAAGCTTAATTGGGATAAAGGAGACTAAATAGTTCACAATGCTGGCAATGGGAGCAGAGCCATTCACCTCTGGGTCTTTGATTCACGTCCAGTCAGTCAGTAATGTGACTGAGAGTCACCTCTGTCTGATGCCATGTGAACTGGGCTGGTGGAAGCAGTCCAGCTTCCAGTAGATACATGTGCTTTTCACAAACACCACGGTTGGCACTGGCAAACATTCCTGTTGGTTGGCTAAACAGAAAGGCTGCAGATTAAAATATCCTGGCGTGGGGACCACGCTGCCCTTTCACCCCTCTGGGGGGTCTCTGCAAGTCCCAGCTCAGGCATCTCCAGAGTTCCCAAAGTTTTCCAGGGCTGAGCCCTGCAAAGGGAAGGATTTGTACACAGTGCTTTCCTGTTTGTAAACTGAGGAGTCACCAGGAGTGCACATTGAGAGGAGAAGGGAAGAGTTAAAAGTAAATTTTAAGCTATTACTTTTTAGCTAATCTATACCCATGGAAATCTTCTGGTCTGCAATCGGTAGGTATTATTATTTATTTTGAACTGCAGATTTATATAGTATTAGTTTAAGTGGCCCCAGTAATCCAGTGATAGCACATTTCAGGATTCCATTTCCTAGTGCTTGTAAAAGCCCAAGGGATTCCTGAGCAATAAACAATAGATGTCACCAAATGGGATTAGCAGGTCATGAGACAGCCTCCTTAATTCCAGCCTTCCCCTCCACCAAAGCCTGACTCAACAGCTGGACTGTCTCCCATTTTTCCCCCTTCACCCTGCTTAAATCCACCTCTACTCACCTGTCTGAGGTGCCTGTGCTGAGCTAATCATCCCAAAATGTTGCCTTTTAGTAGTTCTTATGTCATGTGACATAAGCAAAACTGCTCCAGCTGAAGACAGTTCCTGAAGGGAGCCCACAGGAGAGACATGGAGGGAGACTATTTCCAAGGGCCTGGAGTGACAAGACAAGGGGAATGGCTTCAAACCAACAGAGAGCAGGGTTAGATTGGATATTAGGAAAAAATTCCTCCCTGTGAGGGTGGGCAGGCCCTGGCACAGGTTGCCCAGGGAAGCTGTGGCTGCCCCATCCCTGGAAGTGTCCAAGGCCAGGCTGGATGAGCTCTGAGCAAGCTGGGATGGTGGAAGGTGTCCCTGCCCATGGCAGGGGATTGGAATAGGATGATCTTTAATGTCCCTTCCAACCCAAACCATTCCACGATGCTCTGATGACTCTTTGCCTCCGGCATGTCTGTCTGCACATGTTACTGGTGTGGGTCCTGTCACATGAAATTGTTGGACCTGCAGTAGGGAAGAAGGAAAACTGATTTGTTAAAGAGCCACAGAGACCTTTGGCCTTACCTTTCAGATCCACTTGAAAGTTATTTTTTAGAATCCATTAGAAGTTTCCAAATCTCGTTGGCGGAGAAACTGTCTGACAGAGCCTTGAACCTCCCGCCAAGGATATAAAAACACTCCTGAACTTTGGAAAAGTCGGGATGCCATCTGAATGTTGAGGCCTCATCTCATTGTTTTCTAATCCCAGCCATGCTGCTCAGCTGTGTGTCTGTTGCCAAAGAGATAGCATGATTCCTATTATGAGTTTAGCTAAATTTTCTACTCCCTTCTCCCCCGTCACTGACCTCTCGGTTCAGCCCACAACAATAGAAGTCAGTGTACAAGTGTGACAGTGAGATCTGAATGTGCTTTTTATATCACAGCAACATGGTGTGTGTTTCCAGGGCTTTTCGCAGAGGAGAGGAGGGAAAATAAGGGCAGCATCTCTCCAAACACAGGCAGAGCCTGGAGGGGCAGCATCCTGCAGAGCAGCAGCGACTGTGCCTGTGCAGGCAGTGGCTCGCATGGCCCCGGGAGCTCAGCAGGATGTGGGACCAGAAGCCAGGCACAGCTCTTGAATCACAGAATCATAGAATGGATTGGGTTGGAAAAGACCTCCGAGATCATCAAGTCCAACCCTTGGGCCAACTCCACTCCCTTTACCACATCATGGCACTCGGTGCCACGGCCAAGCTCA
>VWZD01005151.1:362300-402691 GCA_013396695.1 Sakesphorus luctuosus
CCCTGCCCCTGCCCCTGCCCGAGGCTCCCACTGCACATCCAAAAGATGCTGTTCCAGCCACGCTTCGCCAGGCATGGAAACGTGACACTGCAGTGCTCGCTGCGCTGCCCCGAGGGGCGGCTGTTCCATAGCTGAGCAATCACAGAATTACACCCAAGGAGCCCTAATGAGCCCTGCAGAAGGGAGCTGATTAGTGGCTTCCTCCAGGAGAAGGCTCAACTGCTCCATCTCGGAGCACTCCTTGGGTTTTAATGGGAATTTCATTAGCTGCTCTTATTATTACCTGTGCAAAAATCAACAGTACTAGGAGAATAACAGCACTTGCTGCAATTAGGGTGAGTCGTGGTCTGCAGTTGCAGTGCACAAATTGTGCTTTTGTTAGAAATACTGGTGAAGGAATTGATCTTTTGGGGCTGTTTCTTGGGGAAAATGGAGTCTCCAAAGATGCCTTTCTCAACCTTGCCTTTCTCCTCCCCACAGGCACGCTCTCGCCGTTGTTTTCCGTGCTCCTTTGGATAGCAGTGGCCTTTTGTACAGCAATGCTGTTTTTCATCTCCAAGCCTGTTGGGATTCGCCCCTTTTTGGTGTCTGTTATTCTCAGGTCCATATATACCATAGGGCTTGGCCCTACCTTGATACTCCTTGGTGCTGCTAATGTAAGTACTTTGAAAGCAAGCAGAGTTTCCCTTTCAGCAGGAGGAAGGATGTTAAGGGTCTCCTATTAAAAAACTTAGAGCTGTGTGAAAACTTCTTTTTTCTGGTTCACTGGTTAAACCAAAAAAATAAATCATTTCCAGTCATCCTGAAACAGCAGTGTCAGCAAAGTGGGAACCTAAGAAAAAAGCTGGTTTGGTTTTGTGCATATGCAAATATTTTAAAAACAAAAACAATATGAAATTTAAAGAAATATTGCTATATAAGGGCAGTCAAATATGAAGTTTCTGATGTGAAAAGAATAATTTTCTCTACCAGTATGCTCAGCAATATTGACACCAATTTGTGAAACGTTTCTGTGACCTTAAATATGTTTTTGAGAAGCAAAGAGTTTTCAAAATTAAAAATTCTCTCAGCCCTTTGCCAGATCTCTTAACTTAGACATGAATAATTTTGCATGCTTACTGAGCTTGGTGAGATACACAGTCCTGCTCACAAGTCATCTATTTAGATTTCTGCCTGACTGCTACAGCCCTAATTCATCTCAGTATTAGACTATGTGCCACTAGATCTGAGCGAATTTCACAAACTTAAAGCTACCCAGACACAAGTAAAGTGCTTGCCCATCTCAAATTTGTGGACAGAAGAAATAAGTTAGACCTCACCCTTTCACTTCTGTGCTGCTGTTCCTGTGCAGGCAAAGTTTGGCAGCAAGAGAGAGTCTGACACTGTTGATTAAATGCTCTGTTTCAAAAATGCCCCCACTTTTGGTTTGATTTTGTTTTTAGGGATTTTGTATTGAAAACCAGGTCTGAAGGAAGAAATAGATGTTACACACACACCCACTCCTTTTGTTGTGTTACTTTGTTCTCCTTGTAGCAGCACACGAAGCCTCAACTCAAAACCGTTTGGAATTCAGTCCCCAGTTTCACAGACAGACTAGTGAGAGATTCACAGATTATTCTCAGTTGGAAGGGACCCACAAGGATCATCGAGTCCAACTCTTAAGTCAATGGCCCACACAGGGGATTGAACCCATGACCTTGGCATTATTACAACCAAGTTTTAACCAACTGAGCTAATCTCAGGGTCGTTTGGGGTTTTTTTAATACCTCATGACATTAGTGAAATAAATCCCCGTGTAACAAGGCACAGTGCACTGTTAGAGAGGTGAGATACTTCCACTTACTCTCCTGGCCTTGTTCTCACCAGTGTGCCATCAGAGCTGAGTTCCTCCCATCCCACTCCAGCTACCTGTAAGCTGTGCATTTAGTCAAACCAACTTATTCAGGCAGCAATGCAAGCAATAAATAACAAGATTTTTTTTTCTGATGGAATAAACCTATTTTTATTCCCCCCCCCCCAGCTTTGCAACAAGATAGTGTTTCTGGTGAGCTTTGTTGGGAACCGTGGCACTTTCACCCGTGGCTACAGAGCCGTCATCATGGACATGGCTTTTCTCTACCACGTGGCCTATGTCCTGGTCTGCATGCTGGGCCTCTGTGTGCACGAATTCTTCTATAGTTTCCTGGTGAGTATGGGCTGCTGTGCAGGGGAAAACTTTACAAAAATAGAAAATACCGTTACCCATGCAGCTGTCTTCAATTTCTTCCTGACAATCAAGCCAAATCATGGGTATTTTTAGCATGCCGTTGTGTTGCTGCCCCTCAGGAGCTGCTGTTTTTATTAGAATGTTTCTGTTAGGACTTATTTGATCTAATTTAGAGTTGTTTGCTCGTTTCTTTTCAGACAATCAAGCCCACTCCTTTCTCCCAGCTTTCCCCCATATTCTGTGTCCATTGTTCCATTGTCGGTCATGACATTCCTGAGATAGGAGTTGTCCACCAGTATGTGCACCATCCCTGTATCAAAGCATCCTAATAAAATGAATTCTAAAAAATTACTTGGGAAATGGGGATGGCATGCCCCAGGTGTAGCAGGGATATCCATCACTTTAAATGTATCCCACTTCATTTTCTTTTGTTGCCATTCCCCAGATGGAATGCCTTTTAATAACGGGATACAGGTGCAGTGAAAATGAATCTCACAAAATCATGCACAACTCCACTAACTGCTCCCTTCATACTGAACAGCAGTAAAAGGTGTTTCACTGCTCTTCTTTTCTAATTCTTTTGCTTTATACTGGAACATGTGAAACTTGTAGGGAGACTGACTAAGTTGTGGTCATTTATATGGATTCACTTCCCTATTGTTGTAGGTTTTTTCAGCTTCGTGAATGTTGGTGAACTCCCAGCATTTCACAGGGATGTTTTAGGGATACTAAAATTTTCAGGAGTTCAGTACTTAGTTCTGGTTGAGTTCCTGTTGAAGTCAGACTTTCCAGATCTTGACATTAAAGCCTGCTTGGAAGTCTGGGGAGATTTCAAAGGAGCCAAAATTGTGGCTGTACCTGCAGGACCTTTTTCTAATGGATGTCACTCTCCTGCTTAAAAAACACACAGCAAATTATCTGCTGTTCCTTCCATGAGTGAGGTGATCTCTGTCTTAAAATACTTTGCAAAGTGTTAAGTACTTTAAGAAACATTTTATGTACTTTTTTCAGTGGCTGCTATTGACCCATGTTAATTATTCATGGACATTATAGTTGTCCATGTCCCCAGGTTCCTTCCAGGTGTTCACTTAGTAGTGGATGTATTCTAACCTCTAATATTTGTTCCTAATTTTAATCTTGGTTTTATATGAAATGAATGATAACTGTCCTTCCTGTTTCTTTCTTTATTATTAATCCTTTCACGAGGCTGTGGATTTCAGATCTTATAAATTGTGGCTAATACCTTCTTCTGTGGAACATTTTGATAAATCATAGCGTGTCACTTTTTATCTGTAATCTGAGTGTTTTGAAGTGGAAATACATACATTATAGATAAGGTCCAAAGCACTAGAGAACATCAATAAAATTGTAAGAGAAAAAAGTTACAGGTTCTTGTAAAGCTCCTGTCACATTTAATTGCTATTTTAGGCCTTTGGCATTTAAAGCAGTATTACCTTAATATATACTTTTCTTTAAAGTTAAATGCAGTGCAGGGTAAAGAAGAATGGATACAAACAATGCCATGAATTTACTTTGACTTAAAAAAAGGTGATTCTGATCCTTGAACATGTGAATGACTTTGAAATGGTGCTCACAGAAAGAGTTCACAGACATGTAATTCCTGACATATATGAGTGCATTTTTGAGTTCCAGCCCATAGTAATAAACTGTCAGATGGGAGATTGTGAATTAATTTATAGGTATAGATCCATAGAACGAAGACACTGGTTTTTAATTTTTCATCTAACTTGGTTTTGAACACTGGGAAACAATGAATTTTGCTGGTTACTGCTCCCCATGTCTGGATCAGGCTCACACTTACTTTGTGACTTTTCATTTTGCTGTAATTTACCTTCAACTTTGAAGCTCTGTGCTGGATTTTCTCCTCCATCAGCACACCCAGCTCCCACTGAAATTCATGTGAGTTGTGGCTTTATGAAGCTGAGGAAGCAGAACTCGGCTCCATACATGTTTCTATAGTTCAGATTGTTTTCTTACATAGCATTGCCTGATTTGTATTCATTTTTCCTCTGCTCTGTGCCTTTCCCAGCTGTTTGATCTGGTGTACAGGGAGGAGACACTGCTAAATGTGATCAAAAGTGTCACCCGGAACGGTCGCTCCATTATCCTCACTGCTGTCCTGGCACTCATCCTGGTCTATCTCTTCTCCATCATTGGCTTCCTCTTCCTGAAGGATGACTTCATCATGGAGGTCGACAGGTTGAAAATCAGGACCTCTTCTGCAGGTATTGGGGTTGATATCAAAATTTGCTTGGGGTTTATATTAAAATTTGTTTAAATTAAAATATCACTTTTCGTGTCTGCCTAACCAAACTTTCATCTCAAGTCATCAAACTTCTTGATTAGTGCCTGTGAGAGCTGGACTAATTCCACATACCTTAGCACCCAATTAAGTCTCTGTAAAATTTAATGAGTGTAGGGTTGTTTTAGGCTGTATGTTTTAATACTAAAATCTAACAAATTTGATTTTTTTATGTTTGTTTTTAAAACTCATGATAACATTACAAAAAAATAATCTCCATTTCCTAATTATTTGGAAAAGCGGCTCAAAGGATTCTGTTGGTTCTCATCCTACCTTAAAAGCAGCTCATGGTAATTTCTGTGCACTATATGAGGCATATGATCTTAACATGTTCAGTAGGTGTGTTAATTCGATTACTTTTTGAGCTTCATCCAGCAGAAATTGATTACAGAATTCACACATCTACTGACAGGAGGTTTCCTGGAGCATCTTTAAGTTTAGTGTGTATTTCCTAAAATTTGTGTATAATCAATAAAATCACCAGGAGGTTTTTAACCAGTTTTAAAAGGCCAGAATTTCAGCTTTACCAGTGTGAATAGAGACTTGCTTTGCTAGAAAAGAGACAGGTCTGGCCTGCTGAGCATGTTGTGCTGCCAACCAGCCTGCTGGGAGCAGAGGACTCTTTGCAGAGAAATACCTGGGAACAGCTCATGTTTAAATTCCTACGGGAGGCATTTTCCCCAGGGCTGAGCTCCTCAGAGCTGCACCAAGCACAGAGAGCAGCTGGAGGAATCCAACCTGGGCTGTGGGCACTCAGGGTTTGCCAGCCCTCTCCTAAATTGTTATTTCAGGATTTAAAGCACACAAAGAAGGCAAAGGTCAGTCAACACTCAGGGGCATGGTGTTGTTTTAGAGCTGGTTTGATACCATATGAAAAAAAGAGGAAATATGACAGATTTCTTTAACATACAATTTGGGGATTTTTTTTGCCACTGATCATCCTTTGAGGGATAAGTTGGCTTATATTTGACTTACCATTCACTTTTGGGACAGAATTTATGCTGTGAAGTTGCATTTTGTGACCATTTCAGTAAAAGAGAGGTGAGGCTACACACAGCACTGGTCTGAGCTGGTGCAGGAGCTCCTGTGTGTTTGTGTTGCTTCTGTTGAGCTCTTGGCAGGTTTTTGTGGTGTGGGTATGTTCTTGCTGGCTTCATACATTGCCACTGCTGATCAAAAACTCACCAAGAAAATATGCTGACTGCAAAGTGATGGAACATTCTGCTTCCCAGGACAAGTGCTTTAAATATTTTCTTTATAAAGTAGCAGAAAGAGAGAGTCAGAGCATGTGTTTTCTCCATTACATGGATTGTCTTAGTCTGCTACTTCTGTTGTATGATTTTGCCTTCATTTTTTTTTCCTTAAACCTTTTTGTATCTCTGACTTGAAATGCAGAAAATTGTGGAAGATGCACAAGATAAAATTGGTTTGATAAAATCAAGCTGATGTACACATTTACCCACTGTGGGAATGTTAAATTAGTGTTTTACACAAACCCATACATATTTACAAATGAGTACAAACTGTGTTATAATCCTTGAAAACTCTTAAATATTCTACATTCAGGATAACTGAACATCAGCTTGGTGTCCTTCTTGTCAGCTTTTGTGAATAATTTATCTAATGCTTTTAAAACTGACATTATTTTCATATCTGACAGTTGTTTCTTGCTTTGAATATATTCTGCTCTAACCAGAAGCAGCAGCATTTGATGTAGATTCATTAATTTCAGGAGATGAAATGGGAATAGCTGTGATATACAGTAAATATAAAACTGTGTTTTTGTTCACTGTGATTGCTTTGAGCTGTTGAGTCAAACTCTTTGAGGAAAGAGGAATTGGTGGTATAATTTGTGCTGTTTTTTCTTCTTAACTTCCCAACTCAGTGATTCGTTTCTAAAAAATAATGATTTAAAACTTGACATCAGTGTAATATCTGTCTTTTTGTCAACACTCTGCTCTTCCCACAGGTATTGGTGAAGTCCCCACTACAACCCTCACAGCAATGATGGGAGCCTGTGCCAAAGAGAACTGTTCCACAAACATCCCAGTTATTAACCCAGGTGGGTACAGAAGTTCCCTCAGACTGATCATCACTTAGAACCAAGGGATCCTTGGCTGTGCCCAAGGCCAGGTTGGATGGGGCTTGGAGCAACCTGGGCTAGTTAAAGTTGTCCCTGCCATGGCAAGGAGGTTGGAATGAGATAATCTTTAAGGTCCCCTCCAAGCCAACCCGTTCTGGGATTCTGTGATTCTGTGACTCTTGCAGGGCCTTTTGGTGTGAGGAGTGATTATCATTGTTTAAGCCAGAAGTGCTCAACTCCTGCAAGCCTTGGAGCTGAGCTGGCAGCTTGCTGTTAATGGGAGCTCTTCCCACACCTGCTTTCCAAAAGCACAGACATTAATTTTGTTATTAAAAGAGCTTGCTGAATCATTATGCCTAAATGTACAGGTTGCTTCTTGCCAGTGACTTAGCTCAGGGAAAAAAAACCTTGCTGCTTCTCTGCAGCATCCTCAACTGCACACACTGAGCCACTATTAGATCCATTTAGGGCCACATAAGTTGATTTTCATGGCATAGCATGTACATCAGCAAGCCTTTGTGTATCCTTTCTGCATTCATCCAAGGCTGTAGTGTAGCCAGACGACCTGGGAACCCAGATCCAGGGTCTGCCTCCCACTCTCTTCATGTGGCACAGTCTAGTTGTGGTGGTTGGTCCTTCACTACAGATACTCAGTTTGCTTTAATGTGTTGTGGCCTTTGCAGTGGAGGTGTGTGCACAGTGGTTGGTCCACAGGCTTCAAACATTTATTGCCACTCTTGCCTGTGGTTGCTGGGGGCTGAAACTGAGGACATAAATGGTCCCTTCCCACCCTGTGTGCCAGTACAATGCTGTTTCATAAGCTTTATTCTTCCACTACTAATTTTTGAGGTTTTAGGATCAAAGGCTTCAGGGAGAGGGCTGTAAAAGTAGGCTTTTTCTCCCCAGCTGGTGTGTAAACAGACCTCATAAACAACAGGGAAAGCTGTCTGACTAGACAGAGAAAACAGTCTAAAAGCTATTGGCAAAGCTGCTGCATTCAAAGAATTATCAATCAGTCAAAAGAGACACAGTGTGGCTTTTGCCAAACTCTTTAAATTATAGAAATCTCACATTTCTTGTTGTTTGGGTACTGCTCCTTTGAAATCAAACCATAATGAGAGGGGGCTGTACAAGATATCAGAGGGCACTGCCAGTAAATCTTGAAGAAATTTTCTTTATCCAGTAACATTAAAAACCCGACCCTCTCCAAGAGGAGTTTTTCTCACCTTAGCCAGTTAATCACCTGTTCTAAAGGAAGTCTCATCTCCCTTGGAGTCTCCCACTCTTCAGTGTAAAGACATTTCCATATCAGTTAAGCCTGGTGAAGTGCTTCATCACTTAAAGGAACTTAATTAACATCCTATGGTACATGTCTCTTTGTGCTCTGTAACCCATAAAGAGCTGTGCTGGAAAGGTGCACAGGGACCTGTTTGTAAAAAGGGACATTTCCCAAGACTCATCCCACTCCCAACAATTCCCTCTATAGATCCACTCCTTTCTTTCAAATGTGGACACACTTGGTGACTAGAGGGGCTGACACTGGGTTGTGAGTGCTTTTGGGCAGCAGGGGCAGAACTTGTGCCCTTAGAATTACCTAGCTCCCCTGTTGAAAGCAATCCTTGTCACTCCACACCTGGGAGTGGAAATAGAATAGAATAATGAATGTCTGTACACTCCCCACAGCCAACATTGCTGCACTAAGAGGTTTCTGCCAATGTTGGTCGGTCTCCTGTGTGATTCTTTGGCAAAGATCTTGCAGCCTGAGTTGCTCCTCTGGGTGCAGTGTGGGATGCTGACTCTGTGTTGCAAGATGTGCCAGTCAGGTGATGCATCTCTGAAGCTTGGGCTTGCTCTGAATTTGCATCTCAGTGGACATGGAGAGTCATGTGTTAGAGTTGCTGGGAGTTGCAGCTTCCACTTCTCAGCCCTGGTTTGTCCTTGCTGTTCATTAGAATCTGATCATCTGTTGTTTCCACCACCTGACCCTGGTCTTGTGAACAGGGAAAATATTGTAGCTGCGTAAAAGAAATGGAAGCTGTGACTTTTATGAAGGCATTTCATTTGTGTTCTGCATGGTCACCTTCTCAAGCACAGATAGCAGCTCTGAAAAAATGATGGAGTGTTGTTTGGAAGGAGGAAATAGAGCAAGAATTAGTTTATATGATGAACATCACCGTGCTAGTAAAAAAAAAAATCCAGATATGTTAGGATAAAAATGGTTTCTTATTTCAATCCTTTCAGTTTCAATATTTAAGCAGCTATTTTTAAATCTGGAATTACTAGTGGTAGTAATGCCTTTAATGACCATATAGTTTAGCAAGAAGTCAGTCCTGATGTCTGCTTTTGCTTTTGTTTTTGCCCAAAGTTCCTTAAATCGGGAGTTGCTTCTCATTTCATTTGCCTGCAGAGCAAAAGCAGTGGTGGCAAAAGCAGCAGATACCAGCACTGCTGTGCACATCCCAGTCGGGATACTGACAGTATCCCACAGTTTGGGATCCCATGTTTTAAATCCAAATTACTTGTCTGTAATTTGAGTGCTTTCAGTCAATTTAATTT
The DNA here is from genome assembly GCA_013396695.1 of Sakesphorus luctuosus. Taxonomy (NCBI): domain Eukaryota; kingdom Metazoa; phylum Chordata; class Aves; order Passeriformes; family Thamnophilidae; genus Sakesphorus; species Sakesphorus luctuosus. The sequence continues at coordinate 371,469 of VWZD01005151.1, forward strand.
ATCCAAGTCTATCTCAATGTCCCAGACGTGGTAGTTTGGGGCTGTTGAATGTGTGTTTCAGTCAACTATCACAGCAGGATGTTGTTATTTATTAAATTACATTACAATGAGTGCATGAAGCAAACCAAGTGTGAATCGGTGTCTATCCCTGAAGAGAAAGGAAGGCAGGAGAAATGGCAGTCACAGCCCTGACCCTTCAGTGCAAGCCAGCAGGACACATGGAACAACTCAAGCAGAGCCCTTCAAAGCGAGGCTGTTGATGCAGCCCCAGCATGGGAGTGAGTGCGTGGTGGGAGGAATTCTGGCCAATGCGGACAAAATCCCCGCGGGGACTGGTGTTCCAGCCCAGCTCTTCTGCACGTTCAAACATCTCCTGCACAATAGTACCCTCTGTGGCTCAGCCAAAACCACGCAGCAGCTCTGCTGCAGAGATAAGAATAGAATCCAAGTTTTCAAGCTGAGGTCAGGCAGAGCCTTTCATTTAATGTATATCAGACATGGAAAGATCATGGACAGATTTACTCGTCTGAAAACCAGCCCCTCCTGAAGGGTTTGAAATGCTGACATGACTTGGCTTGTACAGGGGTAGGTAGCGGAGTGATTTCACAGGAAGACAATCCTTTCACAAATGTGCTTCTAATTCTGTGTTTCTATTACTTCTCATCTCTGTGTTTTTAGTGACATTAGCAAGGAAAAGGGGTGGTGCTCCCATGGATAGGGATGGCAGCTCTGGATCAGGAACAGCACTGCTGGGAGCACTGCTTGGGATTTTCTCCATTTCTCTTCAGGCTAATTGTGCCTGATGTGCCTAAGTGTGTCACCAGCAGTGATGTTCACATGGGTAGGGATGATCTAGCTGAGGAATATGAAAGGCAGATGTGCATTGCAGTTGCTTCCTGCAACAAAGAATTGTGGCTTTGCTTGATCAGTGATGGGTTGCTGCTGGGAGTCCTAAAGCTGCTGCTCTCCTGTTTGCAGGTGAAGAGGAGGAGGATGGAATAGAAAGAACCTGTGACACCCTGCTCATGTGCATTGTGACCGTGTTAAACCAAGGCCTGAGGAATGGTGGTGGTGTGGGAGACGTGCTCAGAAAGCCTTCCAAAGATGTGAGTGTTTTGGCTGAGGAAATGCATTACTCCCTGTGCATCTCATGAATGCCAAAGTGAATTTTTGGAGGTTATAGACGGTGTTTGTATCCAGTCTGGTCTCTTGTCACACAGTTGATTTATCCATGCAATTCTCAAATCCCAGATGGAATATTTAATGGGAAGAGTTAAGCTTGGTGTGATGATGATACTTGAAGAAAGGAACTCTAGGTAGTTGTTTATCCCTTCTGGAAAACTGGAGCTTATCATAACCTTCAAGCACTGCTAATAACTCAGCCCTGGAGAGACACATCTGGAGTGCTGTGTCCAGCTCTGACTCCTCAGGACAAGAGACATGGAGCTCCTGGAGCGGGTCCAGCGGAGGCTGTGGAGATGCTGAAGGGACTGGAGCATCTCTCTTAAGAGGAAAGGCTGAGAGAGCTGGGGCTGTTCAGCCTCCAGAAGAGACATTGAGAGGGGACCTCCCCCATGTCTGTCAGTGCCTGCAGGGAGGGGGCAGAGCACGGACCAGGCTCTGCTCGGGGGTGCCCAGCAATGGCACAAGAGGAACGGGCAGGAACTGATGCCCAGGGAGTTCCATCTGGACATGAGGAAGAACTTCTTTGCTGTGCAGTGACCGAGCACTGAACAGATTGCCCAGAGAGGGTGTGGAGTCTCCCTCACTGGGGATATTCCAGACCGATCTGGACACATTTGTGTGCCATGTGCTCTGGGATGGCCCTGCCTGAGCAGGGAGATGGCACCAGATGCCCCACTGTGGTCTCTCCCAACCTGACCCATTCTGTGATTCTGTGAAGTATTGCTGGAGATTGCTCTTCTAGTACACTAAGAATTACAAATGCAAGCTTTTGAAATTGATTGATATATAAATTTATATCAAGACTCTCCACAGAGATACATAATGTGTATATTTAGCTTATATTCCATGGCACCTGCCCTGGAATAGGTCCTGTTGTTTACTTGCACTCAACTAACGTGGACATCAAAACAGAATTTTGTGTATCATGACATATGTCGTCTTCCATAAGTTTCCTCAAAAATTCAGTTCATTTAAGGACTTCCCTTAATATTTAGGTGGCTTTACATGTTTTTATTTAGATTCAAAAAGAACATCACAAATAAAGGCAATGTGGCAGTACTTTGCTTGATCAGCCACACCATAACACAAGGATGTGTTATAAATACATTCACAAGTGGGATCTCAGCAGGGCTTGCAAGAGTCCAGAGACAAAGAACTTTGATCTGGATGGAAGAGCTGCTTCTGCTGATAGTAGGAGTCTAGGTCCTACCTCATAGACTGGGAGGTTCTAGCGAACCAAAGTTTATCCCCAGAAGTCTGTAAACACTTGGACTTTGAAAATTACCCTTTCCACTTAGCAGCTATTTAAGCCTAATTACATTAAAGCACTTCCCAAAGGGTAAACCTGTTATCCCAGTGAATATGTGGGAAACTGAGAACTTTCGGGACTTCCAAGTCAGTGTTGCGGGGAAGGAAAGGACTTGGGTTTTCTGCCTCTGTACACACGGGTAGTCCCTTTTTGTTTCTGTGAGTAAGGCTAGCATAATTTGGCATGTGAAAAGGAAGATTTGCTTTGCTTGAGCTATTGTGAAAATGTTGTTTAATATTTTAAAGCTCAGCTATTTTTATATCTTATTGCAACCTTATATTATTGCAGGAGCCCCTGTTTGCTGCACGAGTTGTTTATGATCTTCTGTTTTACTTCATTGTCATCATTATTGTTCTAAACCTGATCTTTGGAGTCATCATTGATACATTTGCTGATCTCAGGAGTGAAAAGCAGAAAAAGGAAGAGATACTAAAGACAACCTGTTTCATCTGTGGTAGGTGTTACTGATCTCTTGAGATACTTGATGGGGAAAGGAGTGAAAATGAACTATTTATCAATAAATAAAGTGTGGACCTAAGGGGTGGTTGTCATCCACAAAGAAGTCTGTAAAAATGTTTGAGTCCAAATTTATTCCCTCTCAGTAGGAAAAAGAAAAGTTCTGGTTTATGAATCAAAAGCTGGCTTTGCTGAGAGGTGGCTTCACAGTCTCCACCCAGAATGTGAAGGAGAAGAGCTGTGTCTCACACTTGCATCATCCCCATTAATGGAGATGGGGCAGCTGCTGACTGTATTTCAGAGTGTGGTGCAGATGAAAGTACAGCTTGCTATTTCACAGCACACTGCATTCCAGAAGGGTAACAACAGCAAAATCTGCCTGTTTCAGAAGGTGATATGAAACAGGGAACAGGAAGAACTCTATGAAAATCAGCCTCGCAAAACCCATGGATAAATCACACTTATTTTGAAGGGCACTCACAAAGAAGGGCAGACCTTCACTCCCTCAGGGGACTTCAGAAATACCTGCTCCTTTGTAGGCTGGTGTTGTGTCTGTGGTTGTACTGACTGCGATGAATGTTGTGCAGAGCACAACATCTTTAGTGTCTTTAGCACAACATCTTTAGTGTCTTCAGCACAACATCACTGTGGAAGCCTCCACAAGAGATCCAGGGAGGAGAGTGGTAACATGGAGGCAAACTCTGGTGAATCCTGTCCTTCCTCACTGTCTCATCCTTCACAGATTTGACCTATGACAGGCAAAACCCCCCAAAATTTGTTATGACTACAGATCTGTAAGGACTGTGTGACTTCAAAGTTGCAGAGACTCACCCTCTCTTCCAGGCTTAAGCACACCAATCCCAGCCCAGCTTTAAGTGTTCATATGCTTGATGCTAAACCTGTACATAAATCTTTGGAGGATCAGGACCTGGATGCCACGCTGTGTATCCATCTAGAAAGAGTCAGGGCCAACTCTTGTAAAGCACTTTATAGCCCTTAGCATAGAAGGCACTGTAAAACTGTAATATATTTATTATATTGTTGTTGTTTTTAAGAGGAAATATCACAAAAGAGAATAAATGCTGCATTGAAAGACTTCTGTCAGGAATGCCTTCTGGCCTGGTATTTGTTGTCTGGTGGTTACAGTTCGCAGTTATAGCTTTTAAATTAACATCCTTCAAATTTATGATCCCTTAAATTAAGTTCCTTTCTCTAACATATTTAACAGATTTGGGTGTTTTTACATTGAAATTTATTTTTTTAGCTTTATGTTTGTGTCTTTTTTGCAGGACTGGAGAGAGACAAATTTGATAACAAGACCGTTTCGTTTGAGGAGCACATAAAGTCAGAACACAACATGTGGCATTATTTGTACTTTATAGTCCTTGTCAAAGTTAAAGATCCCACTGAATACACTGGCCCGGAGAGCTACGTGGCACAAATGATTGTGGTAAGTCAATTTGGGCATGTGCTTTATGCAACTGAGAGATGCTCCTTGCAGCTGGAGCAGAGAGCATCTTTCTTCTTCCCCACTCTCTCTCTGAACAATGGGAGGCATCGATCCGTATTGTTAAAGAGCTTTTCACGTGTCTCAATCTGCAACAGAGCCCGTTCTTACACATAATGGAAAGGATGAAGGCGCAAGCCACTGTCTGCAGTCTGGCCATGCTCTCATGCTCTGTGGGTTCTGCTGCCTCATTAGCCAAACTCAGGGCAGGAGATGCAGCACAACATCTGCTGCTGCTCCGGCTTTGTCCAGTATCCCTGGGCTGCTGGCCAGAAAAATAACATCTCCTGCTGAACAGCAAAGCACAGGGTCAGTGTTGAGGGCTAGTGCTTTTCTCCTATGACTGCTCTGAACAAGCTGTTGAAAAGACCAAGAAGAGCAGCTGCAGGGATTTGAAGAGCTACAGAAACTGCCTCTTGAAGCAGGGAGAGAATGACTTGGACTCAGAGCGAGAAATGTGATGACACTGGGGCAGAGAGATGTTCGATTACGTTTCATTTCCAGCCTGCTCCCCAAAGGGGTTCATTCTGGTGAGTGAGAGGGATGGAGCATCAAGGCTGCCTGGCTTGGGGCTTCATTTTTGAGGAATTTTTCCCACCTGCTGGAATCCTCTGGTGCAGCGTTTTCTTCCTGTGGACTTGCTGGCAGGTATTGCTGTGCTCAAGGCCCATGCCAGGGTCTGTGGTTGCAGAGCTGGCATCTGTCTGGATCCCAGAGGAAGGTGTAACAAATGCACATCAGGCTTTGCTGTTCATGCATCTCTGGAGCCACATATCTTGTCGGTAGCATCTGCCCTGTTATCCTTTTGATTGGACATACTACCCAGCCTCATTATTGAGATGCTGGGTGCCCTTTTAGTCCTCAGTTTAGCCAAGGGGAAGATTCTTCTCCTTAACTTCAGCTGTCTTCAAGGCAGGCGCCTGCTTTCGATCGATCCCAGCTTGCTGCCTCGTCAGCACAGAGAGCTGGTTATTTGTCCTGCCTTCACACAGGTGTCTGGGAGAGCTGGGGTGACTCACCTTCCTCACTCCTTTGAGAGGTTAGTTTAGACAAGATGCCTAATTGGGATCTGGCTAAAATTAGAGGAGATGACTCCCAAGCGCTGTGCAGGCGTACAGTGAGTTTGCCTTGAAAAACTCACAGGAGAGGAACAGCTCATGTTTAGGAAGGAGCTTGGCTGCTTGGAGCTTCTGTAAGTGCTGTTATCCTACCTGGGAAGGTGGCAGGTGATGGGAATTCAGTGCTCAGGTACACAGGGACAGCCTGTGTCCATCAGTTTTGAACCATCCATCTCAGCAGCCAGGAATGGATCCACACCTGCAGTGTGATGGACAAGACAGAAAACTTAAAACAAAACTTAAAACCAACCCTTGCAGCCTCTGTTGCATTACAAGAAATTATCCACAGTGGCAAGTTGACCTGTTATACATGAACATATTTTAGCTTATCTCAGAAATGCACTTTAATTTGTGGAATCAATAACATCTCCAGACTCTGGGGCTTGTCTCATTTGTTTAGTCCTTCTCTAATCCTCTTCCCCTTCCTGCTATGTTTGTATGATTTTAAACTTTGAGGTATGTATGTTAAGTATTAATGTTTAATCATGCATTAATATTCATAGTAAGTGTATTCATCCTGTGGCAGCAGTGGTTTGACTTTTCTGATGTAATTCACTAATGTATTTTACTTTTACATTAATGGTGGGAACTCCTGTTTGAATATCTAAAATATTAACAGAAAAGCACCAAAACCTCAAGCACTGAACTGATTTCTCAAAGCCCCTGTTCCTCTGTGGCAGAATGATGATGTAATCCAGATTTTGGGATTATTAACTCTCTGAAGGAAGACTTTCTCTTTTTTTTCCATGGGTATATATAAAGTTAAAGGTTATTCTATATGATGGGAGAGGTATATATGGACCTCGGAGTGTAAAGCTTATGTGGAATAGAAGTAGGAAAAGAAGAGAACTATTTGAACAACCTACAAGTGGCTGGTGTAGGATTAGTAATTGTATTTTTGTGTAGTTTAAATTCCCAGTGCAAAATCTAGGAAAGCTGTGCTGCAGAAATACTAGTGCTGCACAGCAGAAGCAATGGAAACAAAAAGAACAAAAAAGGACACTATTTTTGGAGCCAGAGAGTTTACTGTATAAAACCTGGTACAAGGAATACTAAGAAAATAATCTGACTGGAAGAGTGAAGTGTGATACTCCAATGGAAGAAGAGATTTAGAAATAGAGCTTTGCTTAGGACCAAAAGTAGAATCAAAAGAAAAACTCTCAGAGGTGGTTTTGCAGCTCTTTGTTGTGTTTCAAACACAGAAAGGTGGTGATGAAATTACATGACAGGCATGTGAGATGTACTACATTCCATGCAGAAATGAAGCCTGAGTGTGGGGTTTGTCCTGAAGACAGAGATAGAAGCTAATTCAGACTTTGTGACAGACTGGAAGCTGAGTGACCATTCTTGTCAGTTGGGAAAAGAGACCAAGTCCCTGGTAAGAGACCAAGTTGTAGTTAGGATCTGATAGAAAAGAACAGACTTCAAATTAACCTTTCCCAAGGGGTTTGCCAGTGGAACTGACTCATTGCTGAATAAAGCTTATGGGATTGCAAGAAATATTTATAAATATAAGGTTGTTGGAATAACAGGGAAGTGTCAGAACCTCTTTGAAGACAACCAGAATGAGACTTTATTTTTCACACTGTACCAGAATATGGCTGGAAACCCCCTGTGACTCATACTTCTGGAAAAGCTCTCTTAACTCTGTTAGTTTTTGTTATCATTAGGAATGCCTTCTGTGGCTGCTTCTGTAGCTTCAATGGATCAAACCTCAAGTCTGTGTTTTCACAGCCAGATTACTTAGAGAGAATTTCTACCCAAATCGAATTTTCAAGGCTCAGGTCTATCCTTAAATACAGGATTTTGGAGCATGTTGCAGTAACTTCTTTAATAGAAAGTAGAGTTAAGCTCCAAGTATCATCCTCACTACCCCTACAACTGTAGTTAGGAACCAATTATTATTTGCACTTGTTTTCTACTGTCTCACAAAGTATTGCAAATAAATGATTATCAGTATTAACTAAGCACCAGAGAAAGCATCTTTTCTCAGTCAGAACTCAAACCCATGTCTGTCCTCTTTATGACTCTCAGTCTTATCTGTGAATCATTTGTCCAGCAAACAGTGAAGCATCTGCTTTGGAGGCTTGCTGATAGCATAACTGATTAAATGTAGGGATACTGTGGTTTTCTTCTTTTGGAATATTATTTGAAAGGCTGGGTGCCAAAATGGCAGGGAGTTATTCATACATCACAGTTCACTTCTCCAGTTTTCCAGTGGAAGAAGGGGAATGAAACATGTAGGAGATGTTGTACACACCCCTCACTCAAAGGCAATATTTTTTCAGGTTTCCAAGTTTGCATTTCTGTTCCAAGGGTGGTTTGTTTTGAGGCATTCCCATCATCCTGCAAATCTCTGGCTTTCAAAGGCCTTGGGGCAGAGGGCTGCTTTTCCTGTCTTCCTCTGGACTGTGGACATTGTCTGCAAACTCCTCGTGTTCCCTGGGATTTTGGTTTTCCCAGCAGCTCTATATTTGCCTCACTGCTCTGAGCAGGGGCAGAAGTAGCCAAGAGCTGTTCAGCTTTCATAAAGAAAGGTATTAATTTTTCTTCTTCTTTCTTTTTAGAAAGAAAGCATCAAGCATAAAATGTGTTGTAAAGCAACACGCAGTTATACACCTCGAGCTTTTCAGGCAGTTCTTTTATGGAGATGTTATGGGAATAAAGCACTCCAGCTCCCCCAGCCATGCCCATTCTTCTTGCACACTATCTTCTATCAGTTATCAGGTGAAATATCAATGAATATCAAATCAGGGCAGTAGGCTTTATTATTTGTTTGTTCTCCAGGCGTTTTTTATGAAGTCAGACAGGTATTATACATTATCCAAAAGGACAGAAACCTTGAAAAGCTGACTACATGCCTTGCACTTGCACTGAGAACTTGCATGTTGAATTTTCATTCCTGCAGAAAAAATCCTGCTTGTCTGACCCATTTGGCCAGAAACACCATCCCTACCAAACCCAGAGATGCACACAACCTGTATGACATTGATACAGCAATCTTTGAATGGCCCTTGTGTCCATTTGTCAGAGGAGACAGTTTAATGCCATAACCAGATCAATGAAGGTTAATGTCCAAATTTTTGGGCTTCACTTTTCAGAGGTGTTATTTGTACAGACAGATTTCACCTCAGCTTTGGTAGCTGTAAATAGATATGTGAAGGGAAAAAATGTAGATGATTAGCTACTGAATTTTTTGCAGCAAGACATACATGAATTAGCCTGTCATTTGTGCCTCCATTCATTTGCAAAACTAAAAGGCTATGGCCATAGTAATTAAATTAATTTTTTTTTTGCTCATTAGAAGAGTGAAAGACTTGAGCAAATGAAGCCCTGAAAGTTTTGTTCTCGTGTGCTCTGTCCACAGTTCTTAGCAAGTTTCATAATGGCTTTTATCAGCATTAGTGCTACCTGTCATAACTACATAATTGCAGCACCTAATTATATTATTACTTATTTACTCCAATTATGTAATTGGATGTAATTGGTGCAATTACATAACTCCTCAGCTGAGAAAACTGCTGGAAAACCAGCCTATGCTCCTAAGAGTAAAGGACACTGCCATGAATTAGACCATCTCCCTAAAGCAAGGCAATCTTTGGTGGGAAATTAAAGGTTCTGTTCTCCATTGTGGTCACTGGGACCATGAACCTTTTATTCCCATCCACATTTACAAGGATGAAGCAGTGGGTTGAGCACCACCAGCCTGGAATTCTGAACAGTGGTCCCATCATTCAGTTCTTTTAAAAGCACTTCTGTGGCACAGCAATGACCTCCCATTGTGACAAAATATCTTAATTGCTTTATTTTAAATATTTTGAAGGTGTCATCTCTTTTTTTGTTGTTGTTTTAAATTATTGAATAAAATAAGTATATAGCAAATATTGTGGCCATTTCCATGTCACCAAGAAAAATGCGTTCTCCATTTGAAACATTCCAGTTGTTTTCTTTGTTGTTTTTAGATACTGAAGTTTGAAAACTGAGCTGAATTTAGTGCTCGTTTGAGCCCGCGCTGTTGTTTCTGTTCTCCCTACATCCAGCCTCGTGTTGTTGCCTTCTTTTTCTATTAGATACCCAGAAGTGGGTGTTAAATTCAGAAGCAGCACTGGGAACGCTGCCAAATGAGCCATTGAGAAGCGCCACAATAGCTGTCATTGTGCCTGTCTGTGTGCTGGGCAGCGCCAGCCCTTTGGCCTCTGCATCCCTCCCTCTCCTGCCTCCCGCTTTGCCCCGTGCCCACCTCGGCACAGAATCACAGAATCATAGAATGGATTGGGTTGGAAAAGACCTCCGAGATCATCAAGTCCAACCCTCGGGCCAACTCCAGTCCCTTTACCAGATCATGGCACTCAGTGCCACGGCCAAGCTCACTTTAAAAACCTCCAGGGATGGGGAATCCACCCCCTCTCTGGGCAGCCCATTCCAATGTCTGAGCACTCTCTCTGCAAAGAATTTGTTTCTGATCTCCAACTTCAATTTCCCCTGGCAGAGCTTGAGCCCCCCGTGCCCCCTTGTCCTATTGCTGAGTGCCTGGGAGAAGAGACCAACCCCCACCTGGCTACAACTTCCCTTCAGGTAGTTCTAGACAGTGCTGAGGTCACCTCTGAGCCTCCTCTTCTCCAGCACAAACACCCCCAGCTCCCTCAGCCTCTCCCCACAGCACTTGTGCTCCAGTCCCTTCCCCAGCCTCGTTGCTCTTCTCTGGACCCGCTCCAGCCCCTCAAGATCTTTCCTGAACTGAGGGGCCCAGAACTGAACACAACACTCAAGGTGTGGCCTCCCCAAGGCAGAGTCCAGGGGAAGGGTCACTGCCCTGGGCCTGCTGGCCACGCTAGTTTGGATCCAGGCCAGGATCCCATTGGTCTTCTTGGCCACCTGGGCACACTCTTGGCTCCTGTTGAGCTTCCTGTCCCTCAGTCCCCCCAGGTCCCTTTCTGCCTGGCTGCTCTCCAGCCACTCTGTGCCCAGCCTGGAGCGCTGCAGGGGGTTGGGGTGGCCAAAGGGCAGGACCTGCACTTGGCCTTGTTGAACTTCATCCCATTGGAATCAGCCTGTTTCTCAAGTCTGTCAGAGGTGCGATGTGAGCCGTGGCACCACCAAGCTCCCAGGGTTCTAATCCCACCTGGAGCACTCCATGAGGCAGCAGAGGGGCAGGCAGAGGGGCCAGGCTCACTCCTGGAGCGAGAGCTGCTTGCACACAGCCCTTGGCACACCCGTGTGTGCCTTGCAAAGGGGGGTGTTTTTTAACTTCTAACCAACCTCAGTAGAATAGTTGACTGTCAAAACACCCAAGGTGTGAGCCAAGTGGTGCCTCCAGAGCTCGGCAGCTGCGGGGCAGGAGTCTGGCTGTGCGTCCTCCCACACCTCGGGCAAGGTTCCTCCAGGGTTAGACAGGGAATGTAAAGTCGTCTCACTGGTGCCAACCCCTGCGGAGCTCCCTGACCTGTTCAGTGCCCATCCCCAGGCAAACCACGTGGAGGTTCCAAAGGAGGCAGGTCCAAAGGGATTTAATGAAAAAGAAGAGCATGCTGACAGCAGGGTTTGTGGAACAAGCTGTTCTTAACTGCCATCGGGTTTTGTCAAAGAATGTAATAAAATGATATGTACTAAGAGGGCTGTTGACCTCTGCTCTTAAAATATATCTTCTTTAGAGAAGGAAAAAAAAAAGTTCTGACATCTCGGATTTCTTCTGTTATCCATCATCTTTTTGAATTTTGGAGGTAAAAGATTTCCCTGCTAGTTTTTATCTATAGTCTGTAGAAATTCTTATTGCATCCGAGGATCACTGAACAGTGGAGAGAATGACCCAAACCAAGTGTCACTCCAAGGTAAAACACGAATGCAGCACAAGATGCACTGGGGATGTCAGGAAGGCGCTCCGGGTGCTTTTCACGTGCACTGTGGTGATTCATCCCAGACACTTTCCGAAGTTTCCTCCCCCATCTGTCCACCATACCCTCGTGTCGCAATTAACCACAACAATAACAGGGGGAGGAGGACAAGCCGAGTGTTTGTTCGCTCCTGAGCTGCCGCAGTTCGCAGCCCGGAGTACTAATGTGCAAACTGATGTCTGTGAAGTCTGAACTGCGCTGCTTGAGGAGGGGACACAGCGCTGATGCTGCTGCCTCTCTCTCTATTGGCAGGATAATCCCAGTGATCAGCTGTCACAGCTCAATCTGAGCTGCGGTTCTTCAGCTGCCTCACTCTCAATAAACCGTATTTTAAGGCTTCTTCGTTATCATAAATTCTAATTCAACGTGGAGTTTCCGATCTGGCAGCTCGCAGGCTTGAAAATCCTTACAGGACTTGTGCACACAAATGCTGTGCTGGAGCAGGGCACGGAGTTTATAACTTTTGGGAAGCTAATAATGCTCCCTTTGTTAGGACTGAGTTATTCTACTTTTGAGGACTGGCTTTCCTCCAAAAACCAGCAGATGTTATCAAAGCAAAACTTGCAAGGATGAGATATATGTACATATCATTAAGCAATGAAACTTTTTCTTAATTACTTTTAAAAGGCTGATAGGATGCATGTCACGTTATGAGTAATTACTTCCCATGGCAGTAACACCAAGAGCACAAAAGCTGGCTGCTAAATAAGATCTGAGGTCTCATAGACAGGCTAATTTCCTGGGAAATACAGCGATGGTTTTGTCTGCAGTTGGGTTTTCATAAAATAAGCAATTAAAGAAATATGCCTAAATTTGATGATTTACTGCTCCCATTTTTTTTTTGCTGTGCTCAAGACACAGTGAGTGAGAAGGCAGCTCTCTGTGTGGCTTCAGTTTAGGTGCATCAGGTCCCACAAAAAGTAGTTTTTCTGCATCAAGCTCTGGCTCAAGTTCACAGAGGATCTCAGAGCTATTGAGTGGTGATGCAGTCACTGAAATGGAGCTGAAATTGTGCTTTGCACAGGTCCAACCACTGCTTGGGTATATCAGGGAGGTCCCTGTACCCTCACATATTCAAGTGTTATCCAGATTTATATGTACAAAATATATTGAGGCACTGTTGTTTTTCTGCTCTCAGTTATTTTTCTGGTTTTGCTTTTCCTGTAGTTCAAAAATAATGTTAATTTCTCTAGGTAGTCCGTTGCTATTTTTGCTTCTCTACAATTTTGTCTCCACACTATTATCTCATGAAAGTGCTCAACACCTCCCTCTCCACTTCATAAAATAAGCAATCATACCAACATGCCTAATTAGCTGCTTTCCTGCTTGTTTGTGTGTTTCTCAGAGCATGAAAAGTTACCATCACGTGAGGGCTTTGCATCTCTGCACAAAGCTCCTATTTAACAAGACAACTGAGCATCTTCTTTTCTACCTGAAGGGCTCTGCATGTTCCAGACATGGGCCTTTTGGTCTGCCATAAATAATTCAGTCGACCTGCTTGGCCAGGTGATGGGTAAATGAAGGGAAAGGTGGGCTTCATTTGGTACCACCTCCTACAAGCTTGAGGTTTTGGTGGCTTTAAGTTTATACACATCCTTTTCAGACAGGCAAAATTAATTATCCTGTTGGTGCTTGAACAGGAAACAGCGGATCTGATCCTGCCTCCCTGGAAGTGATGCCAGGAGCTGGAGTGGGACAAGGATTGATATCAGCAGCAGGTGCTGCAGCACAGAGGGGTTTGCTGTGTGCACTGAGGGTGTGGTGATAACTTTCATCCCCCAGCTGGCTGGAGCTCTTCCACAAAACCCTCTGTCTCTGTACAGCCGCTCACATCCTTGTTAACTCCTAAAGGGACAGGTCCCACCACCAACACAACCCTGTCTTTTGTCCTCTTTCTTTGAAATCCATTCCAAACACAAAGCTGTAATGTAATTCTACGTTACAGAGTGGAGCTTAAAACTCCCTGAAAGTGTATTCATTGAGATTTGTGCTTCTTTTTATGCCCCTGAGGTCCAGAATCAGTGGTTTGATACTACCCAGCACTAGTCTTTTTATCCCCTGTGGTATTTTGGCTCAGTGGTAAGCTTAGCTTGATCTCAGTGTTTGAAAGATTTGGCCACCTGTCTGTTGACCAGTATTTAGTCTTCAAACACTGATTATTCTACAAAGATGGGTTCTGCCTTGATGGTCCAGTGCAGTCACAGCGCCCTTGTCCTCCTTCCAACTTCAACTCATTCAACTTGCAAATGAAAATAAGTGAGCCAAGTTGGGTTCCTGTTTGTTTGCTTGCTGCTGGCCTTAAAATCTCAGGGAGGGGTCTGGACAGCAGGCTGTGTTCTTGCAGCTCACACATCCCCACGAACACGGGGTGGAGGTGCTCCAGCTGGAGGGAATCCACTCCCAGGGCTGCGGTTCCCAGCTGGAATCCACTCCCAGGGCTGCGGTTCCAGGCTAGAATCCACTCCCGGGGCTGCGGTTCCCGGCTGGAATCCACTCCCGGGGCTGCGGTTCCGGCTGGAATCCACTCTCCTCGCTCTGACCTGCCAGAGCCTGGAGCTGTTAACTTTCCAGGCAGGCTGCAAAAGCCATCTTTTATCCCTTTGTTCAAGAAGCATGTGGCTTGAGATAGAGCTGTGTGTGGGCAGACCTTTAGGCTGTGATTCCAAAGGATGGAAAGGCTCTCCAAGGGTCTGGATAGGCACCTACTGTTGTGCGTAAAATCCTGGCAGGAACAGAGCCCCAGTCCCCTGGGATTGGCTGTGTAGGGCTTTGCCTGGTGAAAACTGGGATCACAGATAGTGATAAGAAGCTGAACACTCAGAGGAACAATGTGATGAGCAGATCCTGAAACGTGTCAACTGAATTCATTTGATTTTGCTCTATGGGAGAAGCACCAGACACAAAACACTGCAGTGCTGTTGGAGAATATTATTGCAACATTTGAAAACAATTATTGTTCTTTGGATTACAGTGGTGCTAAGCTTCTGGCTGCTTGAATGGGAGAGAGGCTGAAAAACTGCCCGTAGCCAAGGCAGATAACTGAGGTAGGGAAGGACTAGGGGTTTCCCTAAAACCATGAGGGCAATCAGTAAAAGAACAGGGAGATGATTTTGAGGTCGTTGTCTTACCAGGAACATCATTTAAAAGTAACTTTGGTTGGACTCAAAACACAGTGGTGACAAGGGAACACGGGCTCAGGCTCTGCCAGGGGAAATTGAAGTTGGAGATCAGAAAAAATTCTTTGCAGAGAGAGGGCTCAGGCATTGGAATGGGCTGCCCAGAGAGGAGGTGGATTCCCCATCCCTGGAGGTTTTTAAAGTGAGCTTGGCCATGGCACTGAGTGCCATGATCTGGTAAAGGGACTGGAGTTGGCCCAAGGGTTGGACTTGATGATCTGGGAGGTCTTTTCCAACCCAATCCATTCTGTGATTCTGTGATTCTATAATTCTGCAAGATGTAAAACAGGGAGAGGCTAAAAAAAAAATGCAGTTCTGCTTCTGAGCTCTCACAGTGCAGACACAGCAAGATCTGGGGGGATTGGGGGCAACATCAGCGTGAGTTTGATTTACAAGGTGCTGCAGACATGATGAAGTTACTTGTTTTCTGTATGTGTCACAGGAAGAAAAATCCACAGGCCCACATTAGTCTGCATGGATAAGTTTCTGAATTTGTGTAATTTTGGTCCCATTTATCCTTTGGGATCAGCTTTATGAGATTTGTGTCAGGTTTTTCTATTTGGTTGGAAGGGCAGTTCGTGGAATCTTCTCTCTTCTTTGTGTGGTGGATGTGTGTATGATAAAAAGCTAAGATTGCATCATCTTTAATAAAAGAGAAGATATATAGCCTAAAGAAATCAGATTAGTTGTAGAGAAAGAAATCAATCAGGCTGGCAAATTGCATCTGTGGGACAAAGTGCAAAATGTTTGTTTCATACAGTATTTATTGAACAAATTTGTTGAGAAGATGGTTAAAAATGCTCTACAGGAAAAAAAAAGCTGGGAACCATTTTGTACAATTTAAATGACATTGATGGATTTTTTACATCATGAAATCTTGCAATATTACCAACAACAGTCTCTGATAAAGTACTTTACGCAATTGCCTCACAGGACATTTTGAGATAAAAGTATATATTGGGGATTGTAAATTGGCTGCATACAATTTATATATAATGGAACCCACTGCAGCCATCCTCCAAAATTCAATAGATCAGGAATCCCATTACACCTCTGTGAGTTTGGGGTAGTAGGAGCTTTAAAGAGTCTCCAAAACAAACAGGCAACTTTAAATCATGTTTAATGAACCCTGTGTATTTTACACACATGTGATTTAAATGTTTTGTTTCTGCTTTTCATTTTGCTGGGTGCTGCTGAAGGAAAATCGTAACTCTGGGTTTGTAAACCGATCATCTGCTTGTTCTCAAGAGAAAATGCAGTTTAATTGAACAGAGCAAACCATATTTAAATGCTGGGCTGAAAAAAAAAGAAGAAGCAGATCTGTACAGAGAATCCATTCTAGTATTGTCCTAGCAATGCAGGCAAGAACACTAAATGAAAATGTAGTACAGGCAGAGAAAGAGTCACAAAGTAGCGTGGTGGTTTTTTCTTCTATTGATCTGTGCCTGCAGCCTCTGAAAACAGCACATGGTGAACACAAACCTGAGCAAGTAGATGTTGCACGTTGAGGGCCCAGTTTTGTTGGTTTCCACCTATTTCCCAAAGGGAATAAAAGTCCTTTCTGGAGAGGGAACAATGCAGAATCACAGACTATTATGAGTTGGAAGGGACCCACAAGGATCATCGAGTCCAACTCCTAAGTCAATGGCCCACACGGGATTGAGCCCATGACCTGGGCATTATTACAACCAAGTTTTAACCAACTGAGCCAATCTCAGTGTTTTGTGCTTCCTTGCTTGTGGGCAGGTGGGATCTGCTGCTCCTCAGCCGCAGCCAGATGGGGCCAACTCTTGGTTGTCACGTCTGCATGAGCAGAAGAATGTCCAAAAACCATGGGCAAGTGTTTGACCAGAGGAAGAGATTGCAGAGCAGGTTGTTGGTGTTCCCATAAAGCTGGAAAGTGGATGTTGTTTAGTGGTGTTTTGTCAAGAGATGCTTCACAGAGAAACGGGGTTTTTTCCTCTCCTCTGAGTGATACTCGAGTATGTGCATTTATGATCTCACAGGCCTTTTCCAACCTTAACAAGTCTGTGATTCTTTGCACATCTAAGGTATGTGCATGATTGCACAGATAAAAAACAGTACTGTGTGGTGATAGGTAATAATTCTTACTAATTTTAAAAGAAAGTGTTGTTCTTTTAGTTGTCCTTTCATACCCCTGCCCCATGAGCAAAATGCATCAGAGTGAAAATGGGCCTAAAGGAGGAACATCAGATCAGGATTCCAAATGCCTTGGCTCTGGCAGGATCCTAAACCAGAACAATCGTGCTGCAATCAGCAAAGCTCTGCCTGTGTAAAGCTGAGAACAAGGTCAAGTCCTGAGCCTCTGAAAAACGAGTCTCCAGCTGAGGCTTTGTATTTCCCAAAGATTCTGTTACATCAAATTGAAGCTAAAGCTGGGGGAAATGGACAGGACTTGCAAAATACAAGGTGACAGGACCAGAGAATTAAAGCTAAATGTGGAAAAAACAAAACAAAACAAAACAAAGCACCATAAATTTAATAGAATAGAATCGTAGAATCAATTGGGTTGGAAAAGACCTCTGAGATCATCAAGTCCAACCCTTAGGCCAACTCCAGTCCCTTTACCAGATCATGGCACTCAGTGCCACGGCCAAGCTCAGTTTAAAAACCTCCAGGGATGGGGAATCCACCCCCTCTCTGGGCAGCCCATTCCAATGCCTGAGCACTCTCTCTTGGAAAGAATTTTTTTCCAACAAGTATGCTCCCGAATCCTGTGCTACAAAATACAGGTCATGGTTTGGAGTCTAACCACGGAGTTAGGCCGTGATTCATTGGATCAAACCAACAGGCACATTGACAAAACCAGGTCCAGGTTTGTGGTGTCCTCCCAGCTGCGTGTCCCCAAGGAGCAGACATCACCTGTGTCCCCACCAGGCATGCACTGCAGTGGGATTTGTGCCGTGGGATTTTGTCTGGAGTTCAGCATCTGGAGTGCCTGCCAGCATGTTTTGTGAAGGAAAACCAATATTAGAAGAGGAACAGAGGAAGGGGGAGCTTCAGCCTGCGGGTGCAAGCAGTGTGGGATGTGGGGTAGGAACATCCAGGGGCTGGAGAGGCATCAGAATTCTGGTCACTTTGAACACGGTCAGCGGGAAGCAGAAGTGCCATTGCTGTGCAGCTCGGTGGGAGCCTGTGCAGCAAACCAGCAGTGGATTCACTGCAGTGATGGCAGGAGCAGCAGGGGAAGGAGAGGGAGAAAGGAGCTGGAGCTGAGAGGGGATTGTCCTGCTCTGCTCTGCACTGAGGCAGCATCACCTGCAATATTGGGGCAGTTGGGGGTGACACAATGTAAGGAAGAGACTGAGCTATTAGAGAGTGTCCAAAGGAGGGCAATGGAGATGGGGAAGGACCTGGAGGGGAGGGAAGCATGTGAGGACACTGAGAGGGCACTTGGTGTGTTCAGGTGGAGAGGAGGAGACTGAGGGGACACCTCATTGCAGGTACAACTTAACTCAGGAGGGGCAGGCACTGATCTCTGCTCTGTGGAGACCAGGGACAACACCCAGGGAATGGCTGGAGCTGTGCCAGGGCAGGGACAGGGCCCAGGGAATGGCTGGAGCTGTGTCAGGGCAGGGACAGCACCCAGGGAATGGCTGGAGCTGTACCAGAGCAGGGTCAGGTTGGATCTCAGGAAAAGGTCCTTCCCCCAGAGGGTGGTGGGCACTAACCAGGCTCCCCAGGGCAGTGGGCACAGCCCCAAGGCTGCCAGAGCTCCAGGAGAGGTTGGATGATGCTCTCAGGCACAGGGTGTGACTCTTGGGCATGGTTCTGTGCAGGGCCAGGAGTTGGACTGGATAATCCTTGTGGGTCCCTTCCAAGGCAGCACATCCTGTGATTTGGGTGGCAGTGGTGGGGCAACATGGGCAGCTCAGCCCCTCTCCTGTGGCAGGGCTGCCAGGGACACTGTGGCACTCAGAGGGGCTGCTCTGGGCACCAGAGGAGCAGAGCCCAAGGGGTTTAATAGCAGCACCAGCAGCTGTAGAACCAGCTGTGAGGGGAGAGACAGAGACCTGCCAGGTTCCCCCTGCACAGAGGCTGCCATTGCTTTATGCTGTGCTTCCCTCACCGAGGCAGCTGGAACGAAACCAGAGCCTCCCATGCTGCCTTTAGAAGGTTCTTTTTTTAAGGCCATGTGCACTTAATGTCAGAATATTGAAACCATACCCACGTGAATAAAGTTAGTAAGCCAGTGATTCATTGCTGTTTCAAACCTCTATCTAGCCACAGTAAATTTCTGCTCAGTAGTGACAGTCTGTGTTCACATGCAGGCTATGATTTACAGTTCTGTGTTTTGTATCAACAACATCTGTTTAACAAAAGGGGGGGNGCCAAGAACATTTATTTTCTAATCTCTGTACCAGATGTTTCGTTATGCACAAGATCCAGGGATTATATCAGAAATAATTTCATTATTTTAAATGAAAAATCTGAAGTGTTTTTCCTCAACTATGTCTCGTAACCACTAACAACACGAAAACATAGGAATGTGGAAAAATAAACTCATGTTTTGCACAAATCTATAATTACATCTATTTTGAGGGCGCAAATATTAAGGACCACATCCCAGCTTTAGATGGTGGCGTTGGGATACTTGAAGATTTGCAGAGGAGAATATTAATTCTTGGGGTTATGATAAAGATAAGGTGGCAGAGAGCAATTGGAACAGCAGAAGTAACATCTGAGAGATGAACATGTGCTTGCCCACAACAGGGGTGTGAGAGCACAATCCAGCTTACAGCCTTGACTGGGAAAAATTATTTCCATGATTGTTTCCATCTTTTGGAGGTAAATACCAAGTCCCTTAGGTGTGTTTGATAAGCAGAAATATTGGGGTGCTTGTTCTTTAGAGAACTTCAAGCTGTGTTGAAACTGCCCCATAGAGCCTCAGTGAAAAATCTTCACAATTTGAGGTTTATCATCATTCCTCACCATAGTTTTTGCAGGGATCTCATAAGTGGGAATGCTGATACAGAAACACTTAAGACATTTATAGCTGACTGGCCTGGATATCAGTCTTGAAGAACTCACAATTACTCAGAATTACAGTGGTAGATTCTGTTGCAGCCCTCAAAAACAGCCAAGTTAAAATGAAAGTAAATGCATCAATGACACTCCTAAAACAGACAGTTGGGCAGTGTTGTGGTTTCAACCTTTTTTCAGGGGGAAACAGGTCTCTATTTTTCTGGGAGCTGTAGCATGTATCAGTGCAGTACAGACCCAGCCACACCTATCAGTTTTCTTGTTGCATAAAGATTTATCTGTAATTGCCCAGGCTTATTTTTATTTTCTTTGAATTACTGTTGTGCATGCATATAGATGCATAACAATTCCTAATTTCCCTCCCTCTATTTTGGTACAGCACAGATTGCTTATCAAATACAGCCTTAACATTAAAGTGTCAAACAGGATTTGCAGAAAGCTATTTGGGTTTGTAGTTTAGGATGAACGTTTATCAAATTGTGGATTAGCTGAATCATGCTCTGAACCAAATTATTATTGTCTGTGATTAAATCACAAAGTGGTTATTGCCCTGTGTCATCTAAAGCACACGATAGCTTAAATCTTTAAAATCCCTTTTTAAGGTGGCTGTAGGAGCTACATAACTCCAGACTTTTAGGACCAGGCTCTGTCCCTGGGCAGAAAAATAATAGCTTTCAAAAGGTCGTTGGGGCTGATCCCTCTCTGCTTATCTGGGCAGCATATCTAGGAAGGGAATGGATGGACTTATTTACATTTCAGACATACAGAATAACTCTCAGTAAACAGATCTCTTTGTACCCAGCACTCAAGTATTTATTAAAGGTGTTGGCTCAGAAAAAGAGAGTGAGTAGCCTGTGGGTTCCTGTGCCTGGAAGGGCAGAGCTGGAGAGCAGCAATGCCAGGGGTCTGTTTGCCTTCCTGCTGAGGGCAGAGCAGAGTGGCAGGGGGTTAAGCTGTGCCCAGATTCCCAGCAGAGCCCATCCTCAGTCATGGGGGCCATGGAATCTTAGAATCATAGAATCAATTGGGTTGGAAAAGATCTCCAAGGTCATCAAGTCCAACCCTTGGGCCAGCTCCAATCCCTTTACCAGATCATGGCACTCAGTGCCACGGCCAAGCTCACTTTAAAAACCTCCAGGGATGGGGAACCCACCCCCTCTCTGGGCAGCCCATTCCAATGCCTGAGCACTCTCTCTGCAAAGAATTCTTTTCTGCTCTCCAACTTCAATTTCCCCTGGCAGAGCTTGAGCCTGTGCCCCCCTGTCCTATTGCTGAGTTCCTGGGAGAAGAGACCAACCCCCACCTGGCTACAACTTCCCTTCAGGTAGTTCTAGACAGTGCTGAGGTCACCTCTGAGCCTCCTTTTCTCCAGGCTAAACACCCCCAGCTCCCTCAGCCTCTCCCCACAGCACTTGTGCTCCAGTCCCTTCCCCAGCCTTGTTGCTCTTCTCTGGAATGGATGATGCTGTCTCTCCTCAGCACCAGTGCAGCAAGATTTTACCTCCCCACTGAGCACTTTGAAGGGGTACACCCTCTCTAAAGAGGCTACCGCCTTCCTAAAGCTCTAGGAGGCTCTTGCTGGGCTGCTTTGGTGGTTACTGTTCACTTCATGCCATGAGTGTGTGTTGCAGGGTTGAGCCCCAGGAATAGCCCAGTGGGGCACACCGAGGTGCTGGCAGCAAACTTTCATGGTGATTAATGTCCATGCTCCTCTTCTGCACCCCTCAGTGACCACAGAACCATACACAAGGGGCCCGTCAGGATCATAGAGTTCGACTCCTGGCCCTTTACGGGACATCCCAAGAATCCCACCATGTGCCTGAAGGCATTGTCCGAACACTTTCTTGAACTCAGACACTCTTGGTGCTGTGACCACTGCCCTGGGGAGCCTGTTCAGTGCCCAGTCACCCTCTGGGTGAAAAACTTTCCTGATAACCATCCTGACTCATGGTGATTGATGTTCATGCTCCTCTTCTGCAGCCTTTAGGGACCATCTGGCTGAGGAGGAAAGAGGGCTTGGAGCACACCCATTTTCTCAGCCTTGCTGTCAGGTTACAGCCCCTCTGCTGACTGTCTTACTCACCTCTCTGAGTCACCAAGGAGAGAATGATCCATGTGAGACACAGGGAATGTTGGGCTGGAGCATACCAAGGCCCATCATCTGCCCTCATGCCTGCAGCGGGGGAGGTCACAACCCAGAAGTCATGAGCAGTCATCGCTGCTTTTCTTAGTGAATAGATAGGAGGGAAGTCCTGAAATGGCTTGTTTTCATGTTGCAACAAGGGGTCATGGGGTGGAAGGGGCTGAGAGTCACTGTATTACAGTCTGCTGGAGAAATGAAGTGGCACAGCTGACTGTGCCATGGCACTTGGAGCCCATGGCAGTGGCACCAGCTGAAGGAATGCATTAGGCTGCCTTTTCTCCTCTACTTCATCCCCCTTGTCCTACTCTTTGACCTATTTTCTCTCGCTGTTATCTAGTAATCTATTTTTTAAAGCCTCAGCCCAGTCTTTCTTGCTGGTAGCAGCTGATCCGTCTCGCTGCTAGCCTGTGAAAGCAGCACCTCCTAAAGAAACATCCCTCTGCCAATTACTCCAGAGGCACGGATTCAGCTCCGCGGGAGAGCGCCATTGAAGCCAGCTGGCCGTGCTAGCAGGACAGGGATGGCTCAAGAGAGACTTCATACAAAGTATAGAAACTCAAAATGAATTTCTTCAGTCTTTCCTCCATCCACACTCAACCCGAGCTAGCAAAGTCAGAAAAAAAGGCAATGTTTTCCCAAAGGGAGGAATTAAAGCCACCCCTCTGGAAAGCCCACGGAAGGGAAGGAGAGAGTTGTGCAGAGAACTGCAGGAGGCAGACGCAGACCTTTGCTCCGAGCCTGCCTCCCTAAGAAGAAGGGGCTGAGGTTTTTCAGAGAACACAAGCAGCAAATCCCCTAAGCCCTGTGATTCCTCAGGCATGTGCCCTCGCCGTCGGCACCTCTCCCCTACGTGCGCCCAGAGTGCCTCTCCGGGCGCTTTCCCTCCGGGCGAGCTGAGATTCCCGCTGGAGCGCTGCCAGCCGCGGGGAGCTCGGCATGGAGCATGCTGGATCGCCACTCCGAGTGTCTGCTCTGCTCGTGTGCAGCCTCTTTGGCTCAAAGCCTTTTGGCAAGCCCCACCTGCCTTTTTTTTTCCTTCTTTTTTTTTTTTTGTCCTTTCCCCAGCTGAACTGGCAGGGAGAGGAGGCTGCAGCTCCTTTCTGTCCCTGCAGCCTTCCTGTCTGGCTGACTCTGTGCCCTGGACACAGATGTGTATTTAAATATGGATTCTGCAAGGCACAAGTCCAGAGAAGAGCAACGAGGCTGGTGAAGGGACTTGAGCACAAGTCCCATGGGGAGGGGCTGAGGGAGCTGGGGGTGTTTAGCCTGGAGAAGAGGAGGCTCAGGGGAGACCTTATCACTCTCTACAACTACCTGAAAGGATGTTGTAGCCACATGGGGGTTGGTCTCTTCTCTCAGGCAACCAGCAGTAGAACAAGAGGGCACAGGCTTAAGCTCTGCCAGGGGAGGTTTAGGTTGGATATCAGAAAGAAATTCTTTACAGAGAGAGTGGTCAGGCATTGGAATGGGCTGCCCAGAGAGGGGGTGGATTCACCATCCCTGGAGGTTTTTAAGATGAGACTCGTCATGGCACTGAGTGCCACGATCTAGTAATTAAAGTGGGGTTGGATCAAGGGTTGGACTTGATGATGTCAGATGTCTATTCAAACCCAGCTGATTCTGTGATTCTATGGTTCTATGATTCTATGCTTGCAGGAAGAGCATGGAGCAGGACGATGCCATGATCTGTAGGTGGGCTGCAAATAGCTGCTGCCCTGTGCAAGAATGAAGTAACAGCAACAACCAACAGCATACTGTGTTGTTTAGAGAGAAAATTGCAGGACATTTTAACAATTAATTATTTGTCCAGGCAGCTACTTTGTTTGAAAGCATCCCATCCACATACCTCGTCCTCGGTGAGCTCATTAACGCTCGGCTTGTGTCACCTCACGCTTAACCTGGTGGCTGTTGATTGAGTCCCGTGACAGCTGTTTGCAGAGGTTTGCCCTGCTCCCTACCAGCATCCTGCCTTCCTCCTCCAAATTGCCTCTTGGTTCCAGAAGGGCTTCAAAATGTCTGAGTGAACACTATCCTGAGCAAAACGGTTGGATTTCTGAGAGCAATGTCCAAGATGTGACGGGTAACATCCTGCAGAACCCCAGGAATGCACCCTGCAGCGTTACAGCTTGAAGGGGTTTAGTTGGTCAAGGTGAACCCTGCACCAAGCCCATAAACATTTAAGTCCCAGAACAAATATTTGGGGTTGTACAAACACATTAATGACCTCCAGTTAATTGGCAAGCAATTACCTTGAAGTAAAAATAGCTTTCCCATTGCTGAGCAGTCGCAGAGTGCTGGTTCCCCCTTGAACACTTACACATCACTAAAATTTTCAGCTGAGGAGCCTCGTCCAATTTGCCTTCTGGATCCTGGCAGGTTTGTGATCAAAAGTTTTTTGCCCCCAGCATCAATTGCTGTTTGTTTGTGGCACAGACTCAGCAAAAAGGGCTCTGTGCCAGAGCTAATTTTCATGCTGTCCTTTAATAAAGTTCTACAGTTCCTAATGCAATGAAAAGATAAGATTGACTGGCAAAAGCATGTGGTTCAGCAAGGGAATGTACCTGCTGGGTGCACTATAATGGAACTTGTGTTGAAAGCTAGGTAAGTGTTTTTAACCTGAAGACAGGTTGGCAGGCTGGAAAGTGTCTCCTACTGAATTTTGACTCTTTCTGATATTTTGCATGACAAAGATACACAGCTGGACTGATTTCATTAGATGTGTATTGCAGTTGAGAACCAAGAAGAGAAGTCGTGCCTGCTCCCAGCACTCTACTTGGGAATACCAAGTGAGACCAGCAGGCAGGTGTTTGACCTGTTGCCTCTCTGCTATAACGAAAACCTGTAGGACTCAGTAACATCTTTTCATGAGATCTCTGGTCCATGCAAACCCATCAGCTTCTCTTAGAACTTGGACCAAGTCCTTGCTTGATCCTCTGCAATATTTTGGGGAAAAAAGGCCCAGATCTTCTTGGTCTGTAACCAAATCACACCTGGGTTTCTTTCCTGGAAGAGATTATCACAGCATTTCTAGGAAGGCACAGCTGGGCACACGTGAATGAGTGGAGTCTGTCACTGAGCTCCCGTGACTCTGGGTCTCGTGGTGGCCGAGATGAGCTGGCACGTGGTGCAGGGTGATTCCAGCTGGAGCCACATCTGCTCCGTGTCCACCACAGCCTCGTGTGGCAGTGGGTGAGGAGCTGTAGGGTCCATTCTGTTTCCACCTGCCCATAGTCATCCCTTTCCAGGGATGACTAATGTTGTGCAGAGGAGGTGACACTGCATGCCTCAGGAGAGGCACTGAGCCAGGATGTCTTCCATTCTCATGGATTGTTTGGTGTTCCCCTGGATGCTGCACTGTGGTGTGGGGAGTCAGTCCACAAAAATCTTTCCAAAGCAGTCGTCGGTCTGTGCCTTGTGTCCTGAAGGGGTGAGGGAGTGGCAGATGGAAAACAAAACCAGCAAAGTGCATTTCACAATCCTGGCACTAGTACTTGGCAAACAGAGGAACCACAATGATGGAGTCTCAGATTGCTCTCCCTAGGCAGCCTGGCTTTAGAAACTGGTGTTGTTGCGAGCCTTGAAAGGGCTCCTGGTCCCTCAGCTGGCTCCTGTGGCCTCGTGTTTGGTATCTTCAGGTGCTTCAGGTGCTTCAAGCAAGAGGAGCTGCAATGGGTGCAGATACCAGAGCTTTCCAGGAAACATTCAAATACAAGTGCAGCTCTGTTCACTGTAGCTGCCTTGAATTAACATTCTGTGCCTGTAGTGGCAGATAAATTTTCTGGCAAACATTTTGAAAAAAAAAAAAAAAAGGCACTGATCCAGAAAGTCACTGTGCACAAACTAAGCTTAGTATAAACGAGTACACCTGTGCTTGACGCTGGGCACGTGATGAATGCTGTGCTAGACCCTGGCCAAAATAAATGTAAAATAAATATCAGAGCGTACTCGTGCAAAATGAATGCTGGGCTTGTAAGCAGGAACGCACGCAGCAGAAATAGGAGCCTCCTGCTCCGCGTGTCAGCCGGGGATATCCAGCAGGGAGGGTCACGTGCGCTCCTCTGGAGCTCACCAGCAGAGCTGGTGAAAACAGGTTTTGATTTGAATGAGTTATGACCCATTGAAAATGGCATCATGCGTAACCACAGTAAATTGTCATAATGAGATCACGAGGCTTGAGAAGGGAGCAGCAAGGAGAGAGGCCTCGTTCCGCCAGCCCTGGGCTGCCAACTGCAGCCGAGGGGCACCGTCCTGCTCCCTGGGCATCTTGTTGGCTTAATGACAGCACCAGAGGTTGCACAGCCACACCAAAACTCACTACAAGTTTTGAGTTAAAAAGAAGAAAAACAGCTAACATTCGTATGGCTTTGGATTTAGTCTTATCCAGACTGACAGTGGGCTAACACAAATAGTGGAGAAACATGAATAATAGCATAAGTGCTTCCATGTTTACCAAGGCTTAGCTTGGTTGTTTCTAAATCATGTTGCTGTAGGAGGGGAGTGTTTGGTGGTCAGGGCAGAGCACTACAGAGCTGAAAGGAAATCTTTCTGGAGGCACAATAAAACTGTGTTCACTTGGCATGTCCCTGGGCTCCTCACTTGCCTGGACACTGCTCATGTGCAGCTGCCCAGCTGTAAATACTGCAGAATCATCACTGGCCTTTGTATTTTCATAGAAAAAAAAAATAAAGGCAAAGTCTAAGACTATAGAAATTTTGATGCACTTAAAACCCTACCAAATACCTGGACAACATAAGCAGCAACATAAATTGCCTTCCAGGAGTTTTGTGGGGGGACTTTGAGAAAGAACTCCCTTTGCTTCCTCCCGATACAGCGCTATTTGTGTGGCACCTGGAAGAAACACATTTCCACTCATTCTGTTTCTCTTCTCAAGTTATCAAGTGCACAGAGAGGCCCATTGCAAAACACTGTGCATCTGACCTAACCACATCCTCCCACTGCCCCCAAGGTGGAGGCCAGAGGTGCGTTGTTGATGTAACGCATCGGCAGCTGCAGGACCTGTTTCCTTTGTCTTGTGCCTCGGGGCAAAGCGGGTTGCTTGCCACGTCGTTGCCACTCCTCCTAGGTTTGCACCCTTCCATCTCCTCCATCTGTTAAGCTCTGCACACAAATATCGGTGCCCCTGAGCTATGGAGGCAGTTCAGGCTCATGCAGATGCACAGCACCTTCCTGACTCATCTATTTACAGGGGTTTTATTGCGACTGAATTCATAGCCTGAGTCCATGGATTGGGAAACACCCAATTTAGGGCTGTTTCATTTGGTGCTTGGTCCTTAGCAGGTTAACCCTTGGCCCTGGGGTTGTGCTTGCATTTACCTATGACACACAGTCTGAGTGGCATGTTGATGGCTAAGCCATTCCCAGGACCCCAAATCTTCCCTTGTAGGCAGCTGAATCCAGGCTCCTCTGCTCTTGCACTAGGCATGCTTGAGGTTGGTCTGGAGAGGACTCATCTTGTTTTCCTGGTGTTGGCTCGCTGACTTTGCTGCAAGGACGGTTGAAATCGATGGAGACTAGCCAAGCTGAGGAGACAGTGGGGAAATGTGTCCCTGCATACACTTAAGAGAAAAGATGGGGAGCACTCAGGCTTTCCTGGTGCTGGTGTACCAAAGAACTCTTCCCAGAGTTGACCAGTGGGCTTTTCTGCATGCCAGAGCCACAGATGGATGTGCCAACACTGACCACACTGCCATACAGGTGCAGCTGTGGGGAACCAAGATTTGCCACTTGGTGCCTGTCTTGTAGATAAGGAGAACCAAGAATAAAAATACTTGTGTGAAATACTTTCTGAATTTACTGTTTAAGTTCACTTGCTGTGTGATATCCACTGAGTAGAAGTCCTGAGTCTTCATTCTCTAATCTCAGCTGTATAAACCCCTAGAACATGGCTCATTTTTCTAATTCCCATGTAGGAGAAGAATTTGGACTGGTTCCCTCGGATGAGAGCCATGTCCCTGGTTAGCAATGAAGGCGACAGTGAGCAGAACGAAATCAGGAACCTGCAGGAGAGGCTGGAGTCAACCATGAGTCTTGTGAAGCAGCTCTCCAGTCAGCTCGCTGAGCTCAAGGAACAGGTAAGTGCCCTGCCATGGGGAGCAACGTGAGCACGTGTGGGTGAACGCTCTGCCTTTCATCAGGTCACAGTCAGGACAGTGTTACAAAAGAGGCTTTTGTCTTGGAAAGGTTTTATCTGTCCTCCAGTGAGCTTGCTGACTAGGTACACTGATACGGGCTTGGAATGAAACTGTACTCCGTTAGCAACAACAGAGACCAGGTAAGGAGAAAAGCCGAGGGGGAATTAGCTCTGAAATCCTGCCCGTGGGTGTGCGAGGATAGAGGGAGAAGTGCCGGAGCGATGCTGGGCTTTGCCTGTGGAGGTGCTGCACAGCCCGGCAGCGGCAGAAATAGCTGCATACTGATGGAAGCCGGCAGAAAAGCCCTCTATGTCCCACGCTTGGATTTTTTGCCGCACTAATATCAACAGTGCTGTTGTGAAAACAGTTTGCCCAGCCTGTCGCTTGGCTTGTGTCACCCTCGTCTTGGTGCCCTTCCTGGGGCTCCCCCTTCTCTCCAGCGTGGAGCACAAGCTGCTGGCCCCCCTTAAAGCCCTGCTCCTGCCCAAACCACCTGATGTGTTTGCTCTCCCTTCAGGATCAAAAGGCCAGCTCCTTTTTGTGCTGCAGATGCTGGTCACCTCTGGTTTGCTCATTACAGTTTCAGAAAAGCATCTTTGTGTTTTCTTCATGGGAAGCACTTCAGGGGCATCAACAGAGTTATCTAATTAGCCCTCTTCAAATCCCTCCTTAAAACTTTTTGCCTGTGAAAAAGCTGACAAAGGTTTAGGCTGGATGTGCTGAGACCATTGCTTATTGTGCTTACCCACACCATCCTGGTGGGGTTTTTCATCCCCCTCTGTCTGAATCTGTTCTCTCCAGCCTTAAATTTAAACTCTGTGTGGCTGGGACCATCTTTTAATTCCGTGATTGTACAGCACCAAGTGCAAATGCTGACCCTCTGCAGGGCTACACAGCACAATAGCAGTGCAAATAATACCCTGTGAGACCACGGGGGGATAAGGATAATGTACAAATGAGAATAAAATGGTCATACTTTGCAGGAAACAGATCTCCCACTTCAAAGACATCTCTTACTTGTACTTTTCAATGCTGAAGAAAAGAATTCCACTCCCTGTTGTTTTGCTTATATGTATCTTGCTCTGTGACTGCTAAATAATAGTAAAAAGAAAAAAAGTCTCAACTCGTCTCTCTCTGCCTTTCCACCTTAGATGACAGAACAAAGGAAGAATAAGCAGAGGCTGGGCTTTCTTGGATCAAACACACCCCATGTGAATCATCACATGCCACCACCCTGATACCACGGGGAGAAGCCGTGACTAGCCTTTCATCAGTATTCCTGCTTTATTATAGAATAAAAAAAACCCCGAGATTGAGAGGAGTGAACAGTGCCTATTGTTGCGAAGTTAAAAACAACCAAGTGCCAAGATGTTAAGTGGTTTAGCTCTGGGAACAATTTGTAGCTGTTTTTCATGGTTGAAAGGGACCACAACCCAGAATGTGTGAGATACAAGGGAGCTCGTTTGTATTCGGCGACACTCGACGGCTTCGGTGGCGGCTGCGACAGAGGATGGGCGGCGTTTGGCGCATCCCGAGGGCTGCTTTGTCCCCAAAGCACCGGGATAACGGGCCTGAGCAGAAGGAGAGATGTTTATTAACACAAGTACGACAGCCTGGATCAGAATCAATAGGTCGTCTCTGGCTCACTTGCCAAATAGCAACATTAGTCATATTTGCTTGGCATTTACTATTTTTTAATTACCGTAAATATGTCAGTCGGGTAAGCAATAATGTTGTTTCAAGTAACTTCTACTTGGAGGGAAAGGGGAGAAACCTCAAAAGACTGGAGAGAGGAGAGAAAAAAATGAAAAAAAAAAAAGAAAAAGAGTTGCAAAGAGAAACATTAACGCTTTAGAATTTTAGCTGTCACCATGCAATTTCTTATTTATAACTTGGAGCACAATGGATCTACAGCTGTGGGAATGTTATGCACATAACACTGACAACATAACTGGGAGTGATTTCTTTCGCCTGGCTTCAGATGTTCTCGATTAATGTGGCCGTGAGGTTTCACATACAGAGAAGTTAAACTGTGTCTTAAATTGAAGTTTCAATGGAAGATTCAGGACAAAAAGAAAAAAAAAAAGGAAAAAAATTATACCTGTAGTTTGAAGCGTGGATGGGATTTTATTTTTTTAAAAAAGCTTAGAAATGCCTTTCTGTACAGAGCTGTAATGGTGTCATTACCTTCCATAAACTCATTTTCAGTGAGAGTTGACTTGAGTAAATAAGTGCTGTATTGTGCCAGCTTTTTTTTCTGAGCTAAACATCATGGGCTTATGCTTTGGCTTGCCCTCTCTGCTTTCAGGGGCTTGCAGGTCTGGCCTGGCTGGTGGGGGACAAGGGGGAACATCAGAGGAGCTCCTGCTCCAGCTCTCTGCTCCACAAAAAGCAGCCACCATGTCACTGTGTAGGTTTCTGCTGGATCCTGCATTTCTTGGGATGGCTTAAAAGTTACAGGATTTCTACAGAGCCCTAGAAAGCTCTTCTGTCTTCTAGGAGGTTTTTGAGGCACAAATGGGAATTGTGTTCTCAGTTCACTTCCATTTTCAGTGGGTTTTGGTTACCAGATTGTCTTGGTGCCTTTGAAAATGCACCTCTGTTACGTGGAGTCTCCATTTGAACCAAATTAATTTTGCAGTGGTTTTTCCCCTGTAACATTTTCATTTTGTTACAAAGGCCATTTTGATCAAAGGTGAAAATATTACTGGCTCCAAAATTCCCAGTTTCTCCCTGGAGAAATGCTGTTGTCTTATTTAAGGCACAATCAAACCAACAGACAGAGAAAAAGTAAGGAAGGGACTGGAGCAGTAGCATCAAGGCCTCATACACAGCAAGAATACTCCAAGATTCATTCCTAAAATATTGAAGACAACTTCTTTTCTGTACTCTGCCAGTCAGTGTGGATGGGGATTTGTGTACCAGTTAGTGCTTAGCACCCAGGAACTCAAGAGTGAACTAATTCTGGGAGTTCCCATCAGCCACACATTGGTATAAGAGAAAGCCCTACTCGCCTCTGACTGGACCTGTGGTACATCCCAGCACCAGAGGAGCTGCCCACAAACATAAACTCGGCACTAAGTTAGTAGAGCCTCAGCCCCTGCAGCTGTATTAATTCAAATTCATTCCTGCAGTTTACCAGATCTTGTCACAGCTTCTGTTGCAACAGCAATTTCCTCTTCCTCACACGTGTGGTTATTAGAGGCACAAAGCACAGTTCAATTATAAGATAAATGAAATTATCATTATTTACTGGGGGGGGGGGGGGGGGGGGTGAAACAA